>CAJNIZ010041502.1:14080-59367 GCA_905231905.1 Symbiodinium pilosum
AGGTAGAGACATATGTTAAAACCACACCCCTTTTTCACCTTGCAAAAAGATAAATGGAGTGACCAAGGGCAAAGCCAGGTAGAGAAGTATGTTAAAACCCTCCTCTTTCTCACCTTGCCATATGATGAATGGAATGACAGAGGGAAAGCCAGGTAGAGACATATGTCAAAACCACTCCCCTCTGCACCCTGCGATAAGATGAATGGAGTGACAGAGGCAAAGCCAGGTAGAGACATATGTTTAAACTACCCAAATCCGCGCATAGACGTGTGTGGTCGCGCCGAAAGAACAGGGGCGGCGTTGGGGCACGTCACGGGGTCATCACGAGAGGCGTTCTCAAACACGCAAGCGTGCGAGCGGGCGATCGAGAGAGATGAAAAAGACATGTCGCGTGGCTGGAGCCATGGAACCGGAACGAAGGGGCGCGGACTGCACAAACCCATTTCCAGCGTACATGCTTGCGTTAGTTCAAAAATGCTGGAGAATGGATTGCACTCGCGCTACAGACCCTGTACATACCTATCCAAAAAACACCCCATTTACAAGACGAAGCTGTATACCCAAGTCTACGTCCCAGAAAAAGAACTTAGACTTGGATTGTGAAGTTGGGTCTACAGTCCAAGACACAAGTAACCCTGAACCTCACACGCTCCTAATGTGTGACAGACCCCTGCCGTTCCTGACTCAGCCCCCCCTCCGTTCCTGACTCAACCCCCCCCCCCCCTACGTGTCCAACACGCCTTTGAGCTGTTCTCGACACGCCCTTCGGCTGTTCCCAACACACCCTTCGGTTGCTCCCGACACGTGTAACCGACTCGCCCTTCATCCCGCTACTACCGCCTGTTTGGGCACTTCCCTTTAGACGTGCCCCAGCCACCAGCTGAATTTTGCTTTTGCCCTTAGTCTCGCTGCCGGTGTGTGTGTGTGTGTGTGTGTCCAATTCTGTGACTAAGAGCTGTAGCTGTGCTGAGTGTGAGTAGGCAGCAGAGGGGCAATTAGTGCCTGACAGTCATTGCCCAGCGAAGACACTGTCAGAGCATCGTGATATCTGGTCTGATCAGCCAGAAGTACCTGCAAGTTTCACTCGATAGGAAAGTACGCAGTCTTCTGCATGTGAATGAACAGCGTCTCATACCAGTCATGTACGTGGTCAACAGACATGTTCACCATCAAGTGACACAGATTGCATTATGTGGCTGAACGTCAGCGTGCGCTGTGCTGAAGCCAAGATGTAAGTCAGGGAACATGTTCACCAGCAAGTGAGTGCATATGCTATATTTATATATATATTTATAAAGCCTGGAGATCCTCAGAGTAAAGATTTTCAAGGCTCCTTGATCGGAGCAAGCAAACATTCAAAGCAAACAAACAGGTAGATCACCAGGTAGCAAGGAAAAAGGAGCCTGCATTCCAGACCTGCGCGAGCGTGCACCAGACGGTTTTCTCGTATCGCGCCGTCTGCAGCAGGGCTGCCTGCATGCGATTGGTCATGTCTATGACCGGAGCTTATTCTAAAAGTTCTCTCTTGTCGGAGAAGCTGATTTTATCCTGTTTTGAAAAGCCTGAAATAGCTTGTCACCGCACGCCGCTGTGGGTGTTCGAGCGCAGTACTGAACAGGACCAAGGCCTGTGGATGTGCAGCCAGCCATTGATAGTCTGTCTCCAATCAGGTCTAGCGTTGCTTTCATTCATCTCAGTTGTTAGTGTCTGTCGTGACTGTGCCAGTTATTGATCAGCCCTGCATGAGCATTAGGGTTTGAGCTGAGACATATGCTTTGTATTATATTGTTATTGAGACGGACGAGGAAGGTGTGCAGGCACGCGTATTTTGTATTACATTGTTACTGAGATGTACGACCACCCTGTGCCCCATCTTTGAGCCGGTATCCCCAGCTTCGTACCTATGTGAGGGACCACGGGGGGAAGAAATTTAATTCCAGAGAAGTGGGCTGTCTAGCCAAGTGCCCAAATCCAACCCAAGCTGCCCAGCTTGGGCGATCGGGTGGCACCGTTCCCAGCTCAGATCGAGGGGTCTGGACGGTAGAACTCTCACTGGATTTCCCAATGACGCAATCGGAGGGGGGCAGAAAAGGTCGGGAGTGAGCGCTTACGTGGGCCGGAATGCAGCCGAGGTCGTTCCTCACTCACTCACTCACTCACTCACTCACTGACTCACTGACTGCTCGAAGCCGTAGCTGCAGGCAAACCTCCAGCTGCTTCAGAAAACAAGGGTGGGTCTCTCATATGCTGCTACCGGTGGGCCTGAATTTGAAGTACAGCAGTAGTAGGGGCCTCATGAAAAACTGCTGAGTGTGGCATTCCCCAAACACCCCACGAGCTTTTCTTGTAGATAGGGATGCTCTAGCTGTTCCAAACTAGGTTGCACCACTCTACAGTAAGGACATCATCCGGTTTGAGTCAACAACTTCAATCCCCGACTTAGGTGGCTTTAAATCCAGCTCCGACGGGCGGCTACCTTGCTAGCGCAGAAGCGTGTCAGGAAGCATGTCGCCTGTTCCTGGGCACAAAAGCAGGGATGCTGTTGGTCGAGCTTGGCACCCTAGTATGACCCTGTGGGTGGGATCAACAAGACCACGTATGACCTGCTGGATATAGGCCCTGCTTAGTAAGCTCTGCGTTACGGATTTCACCGTCCGGGCCCTTGAGGAAAAGAGGTTTATTTGTAACGTGTTGCGTTATTCATTTGCATAAAAAAAGTTTCCAGTTGGGGATCTTGTTATTGTGTGGACCCTGTGTGTGTGTGGTGCAACAGCAACTCACAGCCAAGTATGGGTAGTGACGGGTAGTGCCTGGCAATGAGAGTTTCTTGAGATCATCCTTGAAAACCCTTGAAGGGGAACCCCTAACCCTCTTGTTGTGTGATTACGACACTTCATACACAGATCCCAAATGTACCCGGTTTTGAACATAGCTTGCTTTGAGAGACCCCAAAGCAGGTCCACCAAGTGCAATGACTTTGGCTATGATGCAACCGCGGGACCAGGCCAGGCAGGATCACTTTCGCTCTGGTGGGTTCTATGAGCATCACAACCCCCGCCCTGCACGCACCCCCTTGAGGGACACCCAACTCATTATTGGGGACGTTATTTAGCATTTAGGTAGTGGGGTTCACGGATTTCCTTGAGGGGTGGGTGGTAAATTTTCAATGCTGCATCATCGCCGATCTTGCTTCTTTGAAGGAGCCAGATGCGGACCAAGAGTTGGAATAGAAGCCAGAGAAAAATGGCTTTGTGCTAGGGCGATGGATTTTGGAATAGTTAATTCTAGCTCTTTACTAGGCTTGTGAGAAGCGAAAACCAAGGGCTGTTTCCAGTTCAGGTCCATGTAGCTATACCTCCAAACAAATCCTGCTTCGACCTTGCTAATACCTTGACGTCCTGTCTCTGGTCTAGATAGAGGGCTGCACGACCTGCGCCAGAGGCTTTTGCGACGTCCAAGCTCGTAGCTGTTTCCGCGGGCTGTAGGTTGCAATCATTATCAGCAGGTTGATTTGTCTAGCTGCATTGTCGTCAGTATCTCGTCAAAATGACATGAAAGAGAGCGGGATGCCTCGCCCAAACCTCAAGTCTCAAAACAGCACTGCCAACTGTAGAACATGACATAGGCTGCAAACTCGGGGGCTCAGGGAGCACCCAAAAACTCTACGAAACATCCCAGCCCAATTAGGCTTGATTCAAGCACCGTAACCCCCGAGTGTGGAAATTTGGCACATTCGGGGATGCTCCCCAAACAAGCCCACACCAAACCCTTATTCCCAGGCCCTATAGTCCCCCTTAAGTAGATAGAACATGGCGTATATGGGGATCTTGTTAAAATATACCCAAAGCCATATTCTATCTACTTAAGGGGGACTATACCCTAAGCCATGTAGTCCCCAAGGCCCTGAAGCCCATGTACTGGAGGAGCGACCGGAGGTGCCTGCTGGTTCCTGTACGGGAACTACACGGAGGCGGCCCAACCTCCTCTCGTAAACATAGGGTTCTTGTGAGGATGATTAGGTAGACATAGGGTTGTTTAGGAGTAGCCTTGGGTCATAAAAGTCCTACAGAAGAAATCATGCTGCAGAGGGGCCACAGGTGGTCTGAATGGGATCTCATGAGGATTCTGCAGGGTCTGCCGCAGCTAACGGCTTTTGGCAAGGTCAAGGATTCATGGCTTAGCTGTTGCGAACTGAAGCTGGCGAATCGGTTTGTGCTGCTTGACACGACTATTCAAAACCAGCGCGACCGTAAGTGTAAGCACCACAGAGCTACCCGTGATTTGTGAAACCGGTTACACACCAGGCTTGTCCTAGACAACCCTAAACCAGACATCCGTGTACTCCCCAAAGTTAAGCTGAACCCATAGCCCTGCCTCGCATGCTAGATTCCTGTCTTGAACCTCTTGCAGCTACAGGTCCCAAATGATCTAGCCACGTCCGGGCCGAAGGCGGGCAATCAGCGTTGTTTTGTCTACTTGGAGGCTCTACCGAACACAGGGGAGTTTGTAGGTCTGTGGTCTCAATCCGTTCTCCATACAACTCGAGCACCAGTTCGGGACTTGGCCAAAGGCCGGCACAGTGGCGGCACCTTTTTTTTTGGTAGAGCAGACTTTTATGGCTCTTCTGCGGCTGGCCTGCTGCTGCTGCAGTGCTGCAGTTTCCATGGCTTCTGCACAGCCAAGGGATACAATTCCCTGGTAAGTTACGGCATCCAACAGCTTGAGGTTTGAAATTTTGGGCTTCTCCGAAATCAGCGTGATGAGGTACGCAGTACGCAGTACGCAGTAAGTCCTGCACCATCATGAAATCTCCCAAAGCTGCAACCCAAAGGGACGCTTGAGAACCTCCAGAGGTTTGCCCAACCATTGCCTACATTTGTGTTGGTATCCTGGTACAAGGAACAGCTTGCAGCATGTATCAACGCTGGGCGCTATGCCTTGCACTGAAATCCTTCAACAAGCCGTCCGAAGTGCAAGATGTGCTGTTGCCCTTCATTCCTTACTTAAGGAGTGTCAGGGAGGAGAGAACTTGAGCACCCAACTATCCTGTGTGCGGCTGCATTTCGAACCATCAGTTGGTGCTGCTTGGGCACAGGCAAGACCTCTTCATTGCGAGAGTGACAAGGGTGGCCATGGTTTGCCTACCATTCACTTTTGCTTCGTGGTTGTGTTTATATCAGCATGCAGGTGTGTCCGGCAAGTGTGGCTGGCAGCGTGGCGGGAAGCGTGGCGGCCGCAGGAAGCGAGCTGGTCAAGGCGCCGGGGTGCATCTAACATGTGCGTGAGCTGACCTTGCCAAATCTGGGCCAGAACGGGTATGCTTTGGCCCCGACACTCCAATGCTTGGTGACACTTCTATTTGGGAGGTATTTTGTTGTGAATGGACATTAAATGAGGGGGCAGGGCTTATACTCTTGTTGCTGCAGGAACGCAAATTTCAGTGCAAACTGCAGGTGCAGTTCAGTTCAAGGCTAGATGATCGTTTTCCTGCATACGATACTCAAACTTGTTGATTTGCGGCGACGACACGGACCTTGATAATGACAGATCAGCAGAAACAACATTCTGCCCCAGTGCTGCCGGTGCTCCTTTCACACATGTTTTTGAGAGGTGCTACATATTTTGCTGCGCCGAGACCCACAGCTTGTCAATCAGATACACCGCGGCAAACACGTAGGTGTTCCAGCAGCCCATCTGTTTTTGTTTGAAGCTCTTGACAACTTGAGAGTCAAATTTTAGGAGAGTATTCCTTTTGTTGCAAAGCAGAAGTCAACATCCACCTATCAGATAGTTTGCAGAAGATCATCAAGGCTAGTCTTAGAGTCCCTGCGTCTATGGCGGAAGTCCTGCGCTACCCCAAGTGCCATCAAATATCCGCAGGCCTAGAAAACTACACTTCGTGTTGGGAATCTCAAGTAGCACCCATTGTAAGAACATCCGAAGCCGAAATAGGCCCCACAAGCGGCACATACCCTGCTGCCAGCGAGCCTGAAGATTTGCAAGTACCTTTTCTGTTCTCCATGCGGCAGCTACCACAGTCATGGCCGAGTCATGGCAAGGTGCATTCCGACTGGTGAGGCTACTATAGATTTAGATATATCACCCCAATATCTAACCCGAATATACTATAGTCGTTTCCATTTTTTCCATTATCCCAATATAACTTGAAGTCCTTTCATCTCCCTCTTGAAAATCAACCCTACGAATTTCAAAGCTCCAAACCCTAAACCGCAAGCCCTTCATGATCCCGACAGTTTCATGCAGCTCCCCAGGCAGGAGCAGGAGCTGTGGCTGTGGCAAGAGATGCTCCTGGTGCAAAAGACAAGAAGATCATGTAGAGGTTTCCCAGAAAAGGGGGGGGGCTTGAAGGGAGCTAGGATTGCAGAGGTTAGGCTCAAGATATGGGGTTGAGCTCAGGATTTGAAGCCTACCACCTTTGCAAGAAATGGGTGAGGGGCCCCGAGAAGAATTGAGAATGAGCAGATAGCGGGCACTCTGGCTGCACTGAGCCGGCAAGACAGCTTTCATGGCCGAAAGGGGTCGAGCAGTCTAGCACTGCAGCCGGCTTACCTTCTCAAGCGTCGCAGCATTGGGGAGCCTGCCATTGATTAGGATCCTCATGCTACTTACGCAGTGCTGATTGCAGTTTTTTGACATTCACCCCTTGACTCCGAAGTTTCGCGATATTCTGCTTAGTTAGGAACTTCTAGAACCCCGTGTTAATTCAAGACATAGCTTCGACCGGTTTTTACCCCAACCTTCTTGCTTGCAACAACTTTTCCGCAAGCAGGGATGAGTTTGGTCATTCCTCCTTACCTTAACAGTTACTACTATGGGGAATAGGAGTTATCATAGCCCCTGAATGAAAACCAAATGAGCCATAGTCTAAACTCCTAGTATCTCCCTCAAGAATCCCTATAGTTGTCCCCTGTATAATCCCTTACATAACCCCCCAGACTATGGCTCATATAAGGAAAGTTACTGTAAAGGGGAATGACGCATAAACCCTAAAACCTAAACTCTGAACCCTAAATCCTAAACCCTGAACCCTAAACCCTAAACCCTAGACCCTAAACCCTAAACCCTAAACCCTATAAACCCGAGGCTGTTGCAGCTACAGCTTCAGCTGCTTCGGCTCCAGCGGCGACTTCCCCGAGCGTGGCCCCGCCGGTCATTTCCGCAAAGGCAACGCAGGGGTTCCCAAGATTATGGGTACCTATGGTTACTATAATGGAGAATCAAATGGAAAAGAAAATGGAAAATGAAATGGAAACTGGGTTTATATAGAGGATTATGGGGATTAGGGTTTCCCAAAATTAGGGGTACGTTATTGGAGGTCCCAATAATAAGGATTATAGTATTTGGGGGTCTATATTGGGGTCCCCTTATTTTGGGAAACTACCAGATGAGGAATAATGTAGGGGACCAGTATAAGGGGTATTAAGGGGGAGTTTAGACAATGGCTCATTTGAAGGGGGAGTGTTAGAGCTGACTTTTGAGGGGAACAGCGGTAAGCTTGCTTAAGTCCAGGCTTATGTTGCTACATGCAAAGCCTAAAGACGTATCAGCCAAGCCTTCTCTGGAACCCCCATGCTATGGGGCCAGTTGCTATTCAATTATGTGGTAGTTTCCCAAAATAAGGGGACCCCAATATAGACCCCAAAATACTATAGTCCTTATTATTGGGACCCCCAAAAAGGTACCCCTAATTTTGGGAAACCCCCATGTAGGTTTGTGCCTCCTTTTACGATCCCTCCTGGGGTCCTCCTCGCTGAGGGGGCGGTGGCATTCTGGGGGTCATATACCATAAGACCATGAGACAATCGATGGTTTCACATGCGGGTGCGTAGTTTCAGGGAACTCTCGGTCCACACAAATTTCTGGCGAGCAAAATCGCTTATGTTTAGCATATGTTCTTACCGGTACTCTTCACACAAAACCGCCCAAAAGCAGCTTCATTTCCTTAGCAGCACATGCTCGCCACATGCTCGCATCTTCACTTTTGGGCGGCAGAATTTGCCCCAGGGCTTACGGTTCAAACTTCGCAGTCTAAAGCATCTTGCTTTGTTCTGGGCTGCTCTGTCTTAGAGCCACCAGTGAGCGCGTCACTTGGTCAGCTAACTTGAATTACTTGGTCAATCGTTTTCGTCTTTGGGCCCGTACTTGCTGTGTACAGTATCCTTGATGCGCCCGGCAGTTGAACAGACATGGGAGGGCATATTCATGTATGTACGTACTGCTTCTGGTCCAGGGTGGCTGAAGCTTCCATGCAATCACGCCAAAAAAGTCTTGATATGGCCAGCCAGTGTTAATCATTTTGGCATACTTATAGCAGCACGCCATCTCCAGAAGAAGGACACACGTTCATGAAAAATCTATCTCAGTCTCGCAACCCTGACATGTTTCACTAAAAGCTACCCATGGGCTCCCCTTGCCCCGTGCCAGAAATACAACCAGGGGTCCCACGTTCATGCCCCCCAAAGTACTACAATTCTGATAGCAGGGACTCCTTGAAAAAGAGGCAACCAAACTTTGGAAACCACAACATCCTTTTTTGCTTTTCCCCCAGGAGCTCTTCTCCAATACCGCTGGGGTCTGGCGCTCAAAATGATTAGGGTTCAGTTTCTTCCAAGTCGTAAGGAAGAAAACGAAGAGAACAACGAGAGTTAGACCAGTCGGAAAAAGAAGAGCAGCAAAACGTAGAGTCTTAGAGCCAGCTGCCGAAAAGCATGAGGATGATAACCTCAAACATGGGAGCAATGGCCACAAGACCATTCAGGAACCATGTCCAGAGCACAAGTAATCAAAATGATCGGATGGCCATTACGATGACAAGGCCGGAGAGAGCTCAATGTGCCATTCATTGGTAGCCCGAAGAGGGTATGGCAGCCATGGTCGAAGCCTTGAACCTCCTGCCCCCAATACTAAATAAGTTCCCCAATGTATAAAGATCTCTTATGGGTGAATATTCAACCCGGTTCCGCTTTCAGGTTTACAAGTTCGGGGATTCAGAGTGGGGGTGGGTTGAATGTGCTTGTTCAGGGCATTCCTGCTTTTGGATGCTGATGCCTTCGCCTGACGTGTGGCCGATTAAAAACTTTCAGTACCAGAAGACCTTCAACAATTTTGGACAGCGCTTTCCTAAACACTCCAGAGAAGACAAGCATTCAAAGGAAAACGTCCAAGCATGCGTAGATTCGTAGGCCTTCAGGGTCAGTTGACCAGCCCCATGCGCTTGGCTGCCGCCTACCTATTACTGCTGTCGTCAATACTTGTAGTAGCAGGCATTGTCGCAATGGCAATTGGTAGGCTACTGCCACCAGGATGATGACCGCTACCGCTAGCAGAACCAACGCCACCAGCGCAGCGGCCCCCGCCCCCAACGCTAAGGAGCATGCCGTTGGCGGCATTCCTGGTGCGGCCGGAGAGGCGTTACAGGGTTTAGGACTTTGGGTTCATGGTTCTTTGATTTAGGGGTTGAGGTTTCAGAGGTTAGGTATCAGTAGATGGTTGCTTCACAAGAAGAGGAGACCCCAGAAATATATGGGGATTACATGAGGGCTTGCACGATGTCAGTGATGTATGCCGATTCCGAGGCCAACGCGAAAATCACATTGGTCCTTTTAGGCACGCAGTAAACTTTGCTTGGCTTTCACCTTCCATGATAGTTTTGAGGAGGGTAGCTCCCATGTCCCAGCTGTCTGCTTGAGGCGAAAGCATGCGAGTTAAGGGTTTAGGGCGTGGGTTCCTCCATGCCCTAAATTGGTGTCAGAGACCGGGGAGTCAATTTCAGGGCTTCTTACCTTGCGGTATGTACGGGGCAACTTTCCGAAGCCTTAGATGCTGACCCCCATGAGTCCAAAACTTCCAGCCATCCTTGGGCTTTTGTAGGAGGAAGACCATGCCCTTCCCTTCGCCTTACTGACAGCTACTATGCCCCAACATATACCTCATTAACCCTGCAAAGCAGCTCTGCATTGCTACTTTAACTTTAGATTTGCCCTCGTTAATTCCTGCATGATAATAGATAGCTCATTCTGCGAGAGGCCCCTGAATCTGGGTCTATTTGTGGTTGTATCGTCGCAAAACAATTAAGCTTTCAGTTTCTCAATCGCACCCGCCCAAGGCCAAGACGGGGCCATGGGATCCCCTGTGTTCCCTGTATACTCTTATCCTGGACAATTTGAAGCAACCTCACCCGACCTCACCCTTTTTTGGTGGTTTACATAGGGAATGATAATACCAAAGTGACCTTAAATTGGGAATTGGAATTATTCTAAATTACCCTGTCCTATCCCCGTAGGAATCACGTTAATTTTTTTTACTGAAACATATTCTTTTCATAGGTCTAAGCGGATACACCAAGGTCCCTTGTGGTGCTGTATCTTTAGGAATACAGAAAATTATAGCAATAACGCTGGTAGCAACCCGTAGGAATCACTTTAATTTTTGACTGTGGGACTAAGAAACATATTCTTCTCATAGGTCTAAGCGGATAAACCAAGGTCCCTTGTGGTGCAGTATGTTTAGGAATTCAGAACATTATAGCAATAACGCTAGTAGCAAGAATCATAGTACGAATAGTAGAAGTAGTAGTCAGAATAGTACTCATAGTAGGAAGAAGAATAATAATAGTAGTAGTAGTAGTAGGAGGTATAGTTGTAATGCTGATAAGAATGTTTGGGAATACTGGTCTGGGCCGCACCTAGGCCGGAGTACTTGCGTGCAGTCTGGTAGATCCGCGAGATGCTGTGCAGGTCCAAGTTCATCCCTTCCTGACGCACCACAAGGACCACATGAGTTTTGCTCTATTCTTGTGAGTGTTTAGGTTGGTCAGGATGGAGATTATCCATTTTCAAGACTCCAGTACACCTTGCTGTGAGGCCCGGTGAGGGAAGTTGCAGTGAAGTAAAGATACGTTGTGTTTTGTGGAGTCCAAGTGGCATGGGGTGATGACCATGGATGTGGGGCTGTTGCGGTTACGCTTTGGTCGCGGGAAGTCGTGGGCCATGAGCCAGTGGTAGTGTACTTTTCTACTATGCTTTTTAGTGTTCCTCCGTCCAATTAGCATGTGCCAGCCTTTCCGGTGCAACGCTGGTCGGGATAGCCACGGAAGTCGGACTTCATTCCTGCGCAGTTCAGATTGACGAGGTGCTGCACAGTAACATGTTCAAGCCCACTTCTTACGCTCGCAGGAACACCAACAAGAGACAATGGTATTTGTATTCGGCTCTGACTAATTATTCCGCACTATTCCCTACAATTCCCGTTCATTTGTACAGTCAGTGATTCGTGGTTGGGTGCAGAATCTAACTGGATATACGGCTACCCTCACTTTCTCATGCAAGTTAGGCCCCCTACTGCTTGTATTCCCATTTTTCGCGGCTTTGTGCATCT
This sequence comes from Symbiodinium pilosum, assembly GCA_905231905.1. Taxonomy (NCBI): domain Eukaryota; class Dinophyceae; order Suessiales; family Symbiodiniaceae; genus Symbiodinium; species Symbiodinium pilosum. Next base: position 25,478 of record CAJNIZ010041502.1, read on the forward strand.
CGAATAGATTACTTCCATGCAAAATACCCCATTGGCCATTTTTTCACCAAAGCAACATCTTCAAAAGACACGCGTAAGATGTGCCTGGTAGATTTCAATGTAGATCCCCATGCCATTGAACATGTTGGTGAGGGATCCACTCCTGCCGCATCTGCTTGCTACGTAATAAGCATAATAACGATAATACGTACTAGCAAATATAATAGGACCTTGTGCTGATGCACTTTTCTTTGTTTCCTTCGCGGATTGCCTAACCTATGAACATATGACAGGCACAAGGGTGACCACAAACACTAACCAAGTCAGCCTGACTGCGAGAAATACTTCAGCACACTGGATGTGACCACCATCACAGGTGGGCCAAACAGTTTGAAGTCGCCGGGGATTTTAGATTTTGTGGTTAAGGGTAGCCCTGTATGCTACAACGCCCTTAGTCTCCATGCCCAGAATAGACCCCAAATTAGTTGAAATGATCAGGGATTTAAAGGTTCATTTTGGGGAGGGAGTAGTTCGGGGGCTGTAGTAAGATAGGGCTTCATACATGGATTTGCGCTTAGGTTTGAGGGTTCCCCGTGTTTGCGGCTGTCGTTGGACCTCAAATCTCTTTTCATCTACCTCGAGCGGGGGTGTGCCTTGTTGAAGCTGTCCGGCTAGAGCGATGAGCTACTGCTTCAGACGCCCTGATTTTTGGATAGAGCTTGCAAGTTGTACGGGCGGAAACTGTTCCATGAGTTCACATGCACGGAACGACGATGGCCATGATGACTGGGGGAGGGGTACCGACGGCTCAAGGCTTGGAATTTGAAGTTACAGGTTTTAATTTCAAAAGGTTCGGGGGCAACAAGAGCTCCACCACAAGTGAGAAAACTCCAGCCAGATCAGCGACTCAAGCGCGCGCAGCGAGCAAAGCACTGCGTCCGATTACGCGCGCACCCGCTAGGGCATGGCAACTGTGTTTGTAGAACTTGCTGGTGAGATGTTCTCTACACATAGACAGCAGGAGAACAGTTCAGTTGTTTCATCAATGAATTCGTTGCTCTTTGCTTTTGGATTGAAACTACCCTTGCCCAATCCCTTGGTATCTGAATTTGAATCTGGGCTGCGCCCCCACTGTGTAAGCCCTTAACGAAGGGGTTCCGATGATCTTAGATTCTTCTGGGGGTGTACCAATGCCCACATGTGATGTATGCATTTTGACGCCCGTGACCTTGGATGCCAACATGCTGTTTCCTTCGCTGTTGTGTGTCCCACTCTTGACCCCCAACCCCAGCCGCCCCAGGGTAGAAGCTTAGACTTTTTTGCAGTTCGAACAGTTTTGGACAACTTTAACATGTCAACGCCCTTCACCATCTGAAGCCCTGTGCCAGTCCTAATGCTTGTGGCCATGATTTGCGTGATCGCGAACTGCTATTGCTTTGCGAAGCACGTGAAGAAGCCCCTGACTGCCAACTGATGAGGGTTGTAGGGCTTAGCCACGCAGTTTATGGTTTAGGGAGCGTCGTTGGGACGTGTAGACAGTAAAGTCTCGCTTCGGGGCGCACGCCTCTCCAACCCCAAACAACTTCTTCATCTCATTGGGCTTTGAGAGGTTGGTAGATAAGGAAATAATCGCATGGGACTATGGGCTCCACAAGGTTATGTAGGGGTCGGGTTTATATAGGGTTATATAGGGGTTCCATAAGGTTACATGGTGATATTATAGGGTAAAGTTTGACCCCCCCCCCCCCTTAACAAGAAGCGAGTTCGATGTCTCCGGTCGAGGGTCCTTGCTGGCTCTGGGCTTCAGCAGTGTAAGTCTGCTCAGCAGTTCATCACCCAAAACGGTAGTTGCAAAAAATGGTGACCACGTGATGGAGATCATTCGCTTAAATACTTGCCTCAACACTTTGAATCCTAAACCTTGGAAGCACCCGTGCCCAAAAAAATTCCCTACACCTCGCTATTGCCTTTGCAACCCCTTATAGTTCCCATTATTCATGGATTACCCCAGTATTTGATAGTGCACTTGCCTAGGTTCCAAGCCCGCAACAGCAGCCTGGGGCCTGAGAAGCGAGAAACAATTCCCTCAATCAGGTCCCTGGACACTTCCTAGACCTCCCTAGCACCTCGACAAAAGGTGCTGAACCCGAAAATAACTTCAAATAAAGGATTTCTAGGCTTCTTGCTTTGGGTACTTGGGACGTCCATCTAGGTAATCCCTAAATTAGTTGTTTGGTTGTAGTTCGTGTGCGCTCGTCCAAAGCAACTGATCGACGAGACTCCTGAGGCTTGGTAGAGCAGGTCTGCTGGTGATGCGCGTGGATGCATCTCTGGGTTTAGGGTGCAGGGTCTAGGGTTTAGGGTCTGCTACAGTGAGCTTCCCACCTATACCCTATATCCTTTCAACCCTATCAACCCTACACCCGAATCCCTACACCCTGAGCCCTAAACCCATAAACATACAACTCTAAACCCCTGAGGGTCCTAACCCCCTAAACCCCCTAAACCCTAAACTAAGCAAACAGAACCTTAGGAAGCGTAGCAAGCGCAGCAGAGAGCCAGCAGGAGATGAGGAGGCTCTATGATTTTAGGGGTTTAGGGCTTGGGGCCTTAAGGGTGCAGGGTTTAGGGTTTAGGGTTTAGGGTTTAAGGTTTTTTGGGGATTTTGGATTGAGGGTTTAGGGGCTTAAGGGTTTAGGGTTGAGGGTTTAGGGTTTGAGAGTTTAAGGCTTTTGGGGGTTCGGGTTTTAGGGTTTAGGATCCCATGAGTTTTTGGGGTTTAGTTACCCCCAAGAAAACCGGTACTGTAATAGCAGTTACCAAAGGATATACGGGGAGTTTTGGGGCTACATAGGGATTGTCGTAGGCAATAACAGGATTCTGGTAAAGTCAACCCCTAAAATAAGATCGTAAATCCTACAAATATGACATGTCCACCCTAAACCCTAAACCCTACACACCCTGTAAAAGCGTCCTTCGTTTTGTGTTTTCGGTGGTTGGGTTACCAAAATCCACGCGCTGCCAGAGCAAATGGACTTAATAAGACTTCGGGTCTAAGGTTTAGGGTGTGTGGAAGAGTTTGAGGGGGAAAGGGATGTTTCAACGCTGGGGGCCAGGGATCATTGACACGAAAAGGACAGGGATAGAGGCAAGGGTTCAGAGGTTTAGGGGTTTAGAGGTTTAAGGATTTGGGGGTGAAGGGTTTTATGTACAGGTAAAAGAGTTCACAAATTGAAGTATGACTTTGTTCTTCTTTGGCTCCTAGTGTTTTTAGACGGGAGCTGAGTATAATCTCATTTGGCCCATGCACCAAAAGGACACTTCAAGATGGAAGGCGCACTTGGGAGTATTAAAACAGTGGCTCTGTTCATGATCTCCAGGACATGAGTCCTCTTGTTTGTTGGCAGCTAGAAGAAGGTGTCCTGTCTCGAGAAGAAACTTCCTTGCAGAGGTTGGTGGTTGAGAGGCTAAAACCAACAAGATCAAGCGTAGAAGTTGCTCGCGGGCCCCTCAATCAACTTTGCCAATATTGAGTATACGCAGTTTGTGGTACATTAACACTGGAGAACCTGTCACATAGGTGGACTATCTAGAGGTGCGACGCTCTGGCTGCCTACCTTTGCGGCTTCCACTTCAAACTCTGCGGTTATTGAGGGGAATTTGTACGGATGGCGACTCCGCTAGAGTTCCAAGTTACCCGAAATAGAGAGTACTTACAGACTTTAGGGCCCAATGTAGGTATTGGTCATGGACTTAAAACCCCAGCATTGGCTGGTGCTCATGTTGACTTGGACCTTGGCAAAGGCATCATTGATAACTAAGCGGATGTAAATATTGGGGTACCCATGCTTTGACATTGCCAGATTCTGTGGCAGTTAGTTTGGGTATGCTGCCCAGCGGATTGGTTCTTTCATAGAGTATGTCAGGCCACCTTCAAGGGAAGGACGCAACACTTTACTTAATTGAGTCTTTTATCAGGCTGTGTCTCTGAGCCTCAAAACGCGAACCTCATTCTTGGGTCTTGACCCCTGTATGAGCCATAGTCTACATTCCTAGTATCCCCCTGAGTAACCTTCATAATATTCCCCAATATAATCCCCCATATGATCCCCTTTAGGGAGCTTAGACTGGAGCTCCGGAATTATGACTCCCTCTCTAGGGCCTGGACCCTTGGTCCCAAGTTCTGGGGCATGCATCAGAGCTTGGGGCTACGAGGCAAAAACTACAAGCTCAAAAAGACAATAGTAATACAAGCAAGAACAGTACTACTGCTAGCAATAACAATAGTAATACTAGCAAGAATTACAGAAATAGAAGTTTCCCAAAATAAGGGGACCCCAATATAGACCCCAAAATACTATAGTCCTTATTATGGGAACCTCCAAAATGGCACCCCTAATTTTGGGAAACCCCCTAATAGAAGTTTGAATAGTAATACCCAACATTGACATCCTATTTCATCCCGCTGCGGCTCCGGATGCCTGCTTTGAATTCCTTACTTCCGAACTGCTGGACGATGACCTGACATGTAAGCCGACCCTCAGCGCCAGACATCTGTACTTGGGCTAAACTCCTTAAAGGGGGTTATATATGGATTATACAGGGGAGTATTAAAAAGGTTACTAAGGGGGATACTAGGAGTTTAGACTATAGCTCACCTTAGAATTGTCCTTCTAGAATCCTTCTGAAACCCACATAGAAGGTCTCCAAGGGCCCCCTGCTTTTGGAAAGGCCCTCATCCCAATCCTGAAATCGAACCCCTGCAATTTGCAGGCACCCAGCGCCGGTCTGATTGCGAACAGCGCCAGGAGTCAGGGACTTGGTGGAAGTTCCCCTCCCCACAATAAAGGATCAGCCAGAAGCTTCCGGGCGCTTATAGAGAAGCAGTGAGGAGGTCGGCGTCGAGCATGTCTACCCGTGGCGGGCTGTTGTAGAACCCTCCGGCCCCTAAACCGTTTAGTTGAGGATCCTCCGAGGTTGTAGAGGAGATAAGTTGTTCAACTTGGAGTGCATGTTGGGGTCCTTGCGGGGATTGTGCAGAAAGTATCAGGCGATTGGGACTCTGGGGGGGTGTTCCTGGAGCAAGGTTTCACATAGGAACGGTTGAAAATAGGGACAAGAGGGCAGCCTTAAACCCTGAACCCTAAGTAGATAGAATATGGAGTATTTGGGGATCTTATTATAATCTACTCTAAGGCATATTCTATCTACTTAAGGGGGACTATAAACCTAAAAGGCCCAGCTTTGAGGCCCAAGCCTTGGCAACAACCTCTATGTGACTTCCAATATGGAGGGTTTCCGGAAAACCGTGTCCTTTTGTTTGGGGGGGTGGGGGGCCATCATAAGGGCTACAGTATCTTGGGTTCTATATTCGGGTCTCGCAATTTTTTTTGTGGAAGCCAGAAATTCCGGTGTGGAGGGCTTAGATCTGACAGGGAAACCCTGCAATGGAAAGCTGTGGAGTCTAGGCATCTTTTGTTTTGCTTTGCCGAATGTACCCTCATGTCTTCTTGACACGTCCGTCAGCAGCATGGCACGCCTTAAGAAAACCATGTGGTTCAACTTGCCAGAACTTATGGGCAATCCATGAGCAACTTCATGTAACCTACCATCTGGCTAAATGTGGCTTGTTGGTTTGCGTATAAGCCAAGTGGCGCTTGTGTCGGCATGTCTGGACTTTGCCTTTTCTGAGGTATTTAAATCACAGTATCATGGAGAGTCGCGCTGCTGGTTACCTCATGGTCCACACATTCAACAACTGATACTGGCAATCAAATAAGATTTGTTCCTCTATGTGTATTTAACAAGCTGAAAGCAGCCTTTTGATGCGTACTCCTTTGTATTCTACACGCTCATGCGGCTGGGCATATTTGCAAGCTGAAGAAACCCCAACCCTCTAGTCCCCTGAGCCCCCAATACCCGAAAACATAAAACCCTACACCTCTAGATTGGATTTGTTCAAACTCTACACCCTAGACCTTCCAATCTCCAAAACATCATCCTCCGCGAATATACCCATATGTAATGTACCTTCATGAGCCGTAATATCCTCTGAAATCGCTAGGGTTTTATACCAGGGGCCCATATTCAGATAAACCCAATTTTCCTTGAAGCCCTAAAAGCATGTGGCGAGGCTTGGAGCAGCAAGCTCCGGTCGTCCCTGTTGCCTTTCAGTCCGGGAGGCCCCAACCAGAGTTAAGGGTTCAAGCACGTGCGCACGTCGCGGGATGATGAAGTCAGTGATCTGCTTGAGGCGCTTGGAAAAGGAAACGTTCCAAGCTACTAAGAAGCGAGGTTTAGGAACTTTAGAGTTTAGTGTTTGTCAATGGCAGCCAGCCATCCTATGTCCTTACGCAGTCCAACCTCAATTCCCCGTGCTGTTTTCATGTCATTGGCACAGACAGATAGATGCTGCGAGGGTGCAGGGAGAGCGGCAGTAGAGTCAGACCAGCTGCCCGGCATACGTCTTCAGCTTTCGGTATGTGTAAGCATCGCTGCTACTAGTCTTGCTTTTGCAGCTGCATGGCTGTTCATTCCTGGCTGCACTGTCACTTCACTAGCACTAGCACACTCCTTCACCATGACGTCTGCGCTCGAGGTCTCAGCCGGTATACTACACTTCGCAGCCGATCTACTATACGAGCCAGCCAAGAATGGTGCAAACAGCTGCTCCCCGGCTGTGCTATGGATGATTGAGATTCTACATAGTTTTGGCCTCCGTCGCTGCCCCCCACCAGCGCCACCACTACTTCAATACCTACCTTTTTGCATAGGAAGCAAAACTGACTGAGGCAGTGAACTACCAACCTGTTTCTCAGTCCGCAGACCAGGCGCGTGGTTCTGAATCTGCAAGGATGGTATCCTCTTACACAGCATGTTGAGCAAAGTCAGCTATGCAGAAACCGCAGCAGGCCATGCAGAGCGCTCCTTCGACAGCTCCACAGTAGCTGCTGAGAGCAGCACAGATTCGTCTCGAGCATTGTGGCATATAGTTTAAAGGTGCTTCAATACGAAAGAACAGCATCCTCCGTGCACAATTACACAATGCGTACCTTGGGTCTAAAGTTTAAGGCGACACGGTGATCCTACAGCCCCGGACACCAGAGGTGACAGCAAAGCTACTTGGAGTACGATGTACAACAGCAACAAGAGTACTGATGTCAATTTGCGTGTTATTAGCGTTGCATGGAGCCAGCCGCCCTGAGAGATCACGCGTTGCTGTGTTAATCAGAGAAGCCTAGAATGCAAGGAGTTCTCGAAACGTGTGCCCCGAAAGCAACCCCATTGTTTTAGGGGAAGCTTGGACGCAGTACTAATCTGAGCTGCTCAGGCATCCGACTGCGATCGTTGCTGGTTCTTGTTGTGATTTTTGGTGATTTGTCATGATTAGACCAACGTTGCCATTTCTGCAACGGTTCCTCGCCCTCGCAGAGATGTCAATGGATGTCAATGGTATAGTTTCTTTCTGTGACTTTGTGAGAAGTGGTATATGGGAGCATGTGTTTATCAACTTGTCCGTGCATGAACAGTGGTTGCAGGTGCACTTTTAGTTCCCTGTTATTGCTATTAGGCCCTTCGTCATCAACCCCTCGCGTACGAACAAACTGGACAGGCTCGAAAGGAGGTCGTGTCAAGCTGTCCGGTTCAGAGCAAGTGCGGCCACAGAGTTGGTGATGCAAGCGTGTCAGGGTGATACTTCATATATCGGAATTTCAACAACAGGATTCCCACGTACTCGGGTGTCCGAAATTCTTCATAGTCACAGTTGTACAATCAAACAAACTGAACCTAAGGAAATCCCTCCCTGAAGTGGGCCTCGGCAGCTACAGACGTCTAGCACCGTAAGAATCCTAGCCCCTTCCTCAGAAAATGTATCGCCCACCCCGTCATAACAAAGATTCTCCTCCCATACACATCCGTCCAAAGCCTAAAAGCCGAAAACCCACTGCCCCTGACCACAGAGGAGGCAAGCCCCAACCCCAAACCTAAACCCCAAAGCCTGAATCTTTCGGGGGTCTACAGTCAACTCTGGGGCCACCTCTAGAAGGCATGGTGGAGTCTGAGATTAGCTTTATAACTACCAGGACCTTCCTTGTACCCTTAATTGGGGATATATGGTCCCTAATAGTGGGTACTTGGGCCCTAATAGGGGGTAGGAGGAGGGTCTAGGTAATTACATGTTCTAGGTTGGGCATGGGAGAAAGGGGTCCCTACAGCAGTCCCTTATCACATAATTCACAGAAACCCCTGTATAAATTCAGTTTCAAGTTCATTTGCCTGAGTCTTTTCCAGATGATTCTCCATTGTGGGGTAACATGCTCTGAACGCGAAACCCGAAAGCCTGAACCTTAATCCTCAGCCCTTGCAACCCTTTGGGTAAGACTCTGCCGTCGAGATGCCTTCATTTTAAGCACCCAGGCTGGATACCTGCAGATTGATGTTCACCCAAGTGGATGTCTACCACAATGTGGGGATTTTGGAAAACAGTTGCCTTTTTAGCGGGGTGCCAGTATTCAGGGGTCTAATATTTTGGGGTCCGTATTGGGAGCTCCTGTTGTGGCAACTAGCAAGACGCCTCAGTAAAAGAATGGACCGCATGCAGCCTTCTCATACGAGGTTGGCTTTAATTCTAGGCTTTCTAGGCTTTGACAAGCATTACATATACATGTAAATATGATATGTGTGTGTGTGCACATACATACTCATATATATATATGGTATATACATACGCACACACACGCAGAGACACATATATATGTATATATATATATGTATATGTGCATATGTACGCCTGTGTATAGGGCGGGTTCTTTTTTGGTATTGGTGGGTATACCTGCTGGCTCCCTCTGGGAGAAGCTGAGCCATATCGTACGTCCTACCATACATGAGAGGTTGGTGCTACGTATCTACTGGTAACCATAAATCTCATTTTACCATAGATTGAAGGTGAGTGCCACGTACCAACAAATCTGCAGGCTGATCCTTCCAAAGCCCAATCGTCAAATGGCTGAAAGACAGCAAGCAAAAGCGAGAAGACTAAACATCTGGGAGCTTCTCTGAATCCCAAGCCCTGAACCCTAAACCCTGAACCCTGAACCCTTAACCATCATCCTCAAGAGTGGGCCTCCAAATTCTGTATCTTTGAGAACTCCCACGCGTGATTCACCTCAAGGTGTTTGGAGAAGCTTTTCCCCCATATACTACAGTCCTCTCTGTACTATAGCAAGCCCTGTAATCTTTGGAAGACCTGCACCCCGGATTGCCTCATATCTCCCCATAAGTCCCTCTATCGCCTTTTTAACTTACTGGTGGTTCGTGGGGAATAAGGAAACAGAATTCCTATATAACCCAGGGATCATACATTCCCTTGTTCGCTAGTAACCCCCAGTAAGTCAAGGGACCCTCATTTCTTGGAAGGGTGGGTTCGGAAACAGTTTCAGTCCGGGCTTTTTCGGGATGATGCGCCCCTTCCTGAAAGGGTTAAGGGTTTAGGGTTTTAAGGTTTAGGATTTGGGGTTCAGGCTTTAGGATTTGGAGTTTAGGGCTTAAGATTTGGGGTTTAGCACTCCTGCCACCACCAACAACAGCAGCAACAACAACAGCCTCAGCAACAAAACAACGGCTACTTCTACAGCAACAACAACAACAACAACAACTACTACTACTACTACTACTACTATCCTAAGTTTCTCTATTTGTGGCAGATCTCAGCAATCTCAGCTCAAAATCTTTGGCTCCCTGCTCCGGCAACTCACATAGCCAAGGCGCTCAAGTGACTCAACCGTCGCGGCAGGGCTTTTTGGGGTTTCGGGTTTAGCCGTAAGTGGTCTCCATTACGTGAGCTATTTGGCACTCATGTGGGAGTTTCCAAATTCAGGGGTATCTTTCTCCAGAACCCTTGTAGCAAGAGTTCGAGTTTTTTGGGGTACATAAACAGGATCCGCACTTGTTCAGATGCCTAAGTTGGGAGGATCTCAGTGTAGAAGGTTTGTGATTTGGAGCTGCTTCCGCCAGCCGGATATGAAGTCCACATGGGTTCCCCGTTATGAGCCAATGCTGATACATCTTCTGGGACCTTCTTGTTCGATGCGTTCATGGGGCTTGAAACAGATTGTTCACACTCGCCCTCTAGGCCGGGAGGGCCCCATATCGCCACAAGCAGGCATGATCTATCTGGAACTCCGCTGAAGAAACATAACACACAAGCCACACTGCTGATTAGAATCGTGGATCTTTGCAGTAGTTTTTGCCTAAGCCCAGGATATGCAGCTGAAGCCTCGGAAGCTTACCCCCCATATTTCAGGGCCACAAGAAGCATCAGTTTGCCCTACCTGCTAGTGTGCAGTCGGCACATAACATCGGTGCACTGATGCTGCTAGGTTTTGCATCATTTCCCGGTGCCGCTGCATCCATTGCATGGCTTGAAGCACCGAGCATGATTTGCGAAGGCGAAAACCATAGGCTGTTGGTTATGCCCATGGCTTGCATGATGGGTGGCTTAAGTGCTATCTGTTTTGGGCCTCTTCAGTTTTCCTGAAATATCACAGACGTCAGGGGGTTGCGGTAGGTGTTCTTCAGAGTTTGGCGAATTGGGGCCCAGAGTTCTCAGAATGCCACAGCTAGACTGGGTTGCTGTAGAGGAACTTAGCTTAACTTACTGAATTGCGGAAACCATATTACTTACTATATGATACCCATTATGGTAAGTGAATTAACAACAACCCAGTGGATCCCTAACTCTCCAGAAGGGCCTCAATGCTAGGAAGTTCGAAGCCGCAAATGCCTCACGCATCTCAATTTTTGCGCACATTCCCTAGAGCTCCAAATGAGCTATAGTCTAAATTCTTTAAAGGGGGCTTATATATGGGATTATATAGGGGACTCCAATAGGGACTATTAAGGGGATACTAGGAGTTTAGACTAGGGCTCCAAATGGCCCAATGTAAGTACTATCTACAGACTTTGGGGCCCAATGTAGGCATCATTTGTAGACATGGAGCTCCTGGGATTCACTCTGTTCTAAAACCTAAACTCAAAACCCGAAATCCCTCAATCCCAAATCTGAACTGCAAACCCTAAAGACCCGGAATTGCACCAAGCAGGGCCATGCCTCGCGCCTTTAGCCTCCTGACCCTGGCAGCGGCGGCAGTGACGGCCTGAGCTCAGGGAGTCCCAGGTATACCTGGCTTGGATGGTAATTACAATCACTAGTGCAATTACTGTTACTATTACTAGTACTATTTCTATTATACTACTCTTATTGTTATTCCTATTGCTGCTCTTCGTTCCCTAGGGTTCAGGGTAAGTTAGGCTTAGGTTCAATGACCGGGGTTTTTGTGCGCGGGAGGGGGGTGGGCAGGGCTTCAAGGGCTATGGCTCAGAGATCCGAGCTTCATAGGATGGTGCCTTTGTCCCCTCTGCTTGGCTTAATATCTTGGAGTTTGAGATGTTCCTTACATTATGTAGACATTGATGTTGCCCCGCGATTTCCAGCACCACCCCAGCGAATGCAACCACCATTTGCAATGCCAGCAGTCGCCGCCGCTGCCACCGTCCTCACCACTGCCACCGTAGTTACTGCCAACTCCTGTAACTCCACTTCCACCTGCATCCCTGCTATCATTAATGTTGCTGTGACGCTCAATTTTGGGAAGTAAGCTGGTGCCAGTATCGGCGGCCGCTGGCAAGAAACACGCGAAAGTGCCCAGGTTGTTCTCACAAAGGCAGATGAGGTCGGGCCCCCGATGTACTTTCACGTTGAAATTCCTTGGTGCGCTTGAGCTTTGGGGTGGTTGACACTTTTTTGGGAAGGTGTAGGTCAGGGTAGGTCTTGATGGGTTTACGGTTTAGGGATGTTTACGGTTTGGCTTCTAGGGTTCGGAGTGCCCCCAGGGTCGAAGTTCAGGATTTTAACTTGAGCTACCTGGTGCTGAGTACATGACATCCCCACAGCTGAGGTAACTGGCCACCCACCAAAGACCCGGGTGAATAATTCCTAGCGCGTTCCTACAAGACTTTAAATAGCGCACGCCCGAGGGTTCCATACAGCAAAGGCAAAGGGAACATGTCGAGCCTCAAAACCCACGCCTGCAAAGCCAGCTTTGCTGAACCTTAGTTTGCAGGACAGGCCCTTGTCTGAAAAGGTGAGCCTCCAATACCCAACAGGGTTAAATTTGGAGAGACAAAATTGCAAACAAAGGAAAGATAAGTGTTGGAAACGTCCAAGGCTATCCACGGGTGCAATGCTGGTATCGTGGGAGGGGCCGTTAGCCTGCTTATACAAAGCAGCTGTGGGACTGGATACATATTATTACCTGCAACCCGGCAGGTGCTTATGCCCAGTTTTTCAGCGAATTGGACAGAAAGCCGAACACCCGATCAATGGAAGTAGCTGCACCCCTCGATTTTTTTGTTTTGTGAATATTGCACGTTTGCAGTGCCCAGCATATTGGGAACGTTGATTGTGATGCTGCTAACATTTAGCACCGGAAGAAAAGTGCTAAGCATAATATTCACCGCGGCCCTCCACCACCAAGCCATCTTCGGCTTCGCATACAACACAATGTTTAGGGTTTAGGGTTAAAGGGTTTAGCGGTTCAGGGTTTTAAGGTTTAGGATATACCAGTATCTACTTGAAATTGTTTTCTGCGATGAAGGACAAAAGCGCTGCATGCTTCAAGAAAGGCCGGCAGTTGATGTCTTGGTTTAGGGTTTAGGGTTCAGGGTTTCAGGCTTGATATGGGTTTCTTGACTTAGGGGCCCGCATGTACTTGGGACTTTGCAATGGAAGTTGTATTGTAGTCTGGGTTCTTGGGCACCCTAGGGATCCACATAGCTGAAAGAAGGTATAATACATAGAACTTGGGACCCAATGTAGGTATCATTTATAGACATGGACCCTAAACCCTAAACCCTAAACCCTACCCTAGGGAAAGTGCATGATCCTAAGGCCTTTGGACTTTTTCGGCTTGAGATCCTGAAGTCAGGGATGTCGCTTTCAGAACGTCGGGTGTTGTGCCTCATGTGAGCTTGAGTTTAGATAACTCCTTACAGGGGCTATATTATCTCAGGGATTATATAGGAGACTACTACAGGGCTGACTGTAGGCGTTTTGAGGGGGGATACTAGGAGTTTTACATTATAGCTCATGTGGATGTTTCCCAAAATCTCTGCTAAAGAATCCGTAAATGTTTCCAACATACTGCCAGTGTCTGGAAGGTATCCCTACTCCGAGAATCTGTTAGATCACGGCCCAGAAGCGGCTCATGATTTGGGTCACGCCTGTGTATTTCTGAGAATGAAGTTTCTGTACCGGAGCAGCTTACCGTACCTTCAGCCTGGATCCTCATAGTAGTCCGTACCCGTTATAGAAGTTTCCATTTTAGCTTACCTTCCTTCATTCCCAGCTAACAAAAGGCAAGTCATTTCGGCAGGTGTGCTGTACCGAGATGCAGACCTTCACGTTCTCTTCAGCAGAGGAGCAACTTGGCTTAGTCTTGGCTGTGCATGTGGACCTAGGTGTTCCTTAAAACTCTGCTCCACCTATATGAGCCATACTCTAAACTCCTTAAAGGGGGCTATACAGGGGATTATATAGGGGGCTATTATAGGGCTTATTGAGCGGATACCACGAGTAAACTACAGGTCATATGCACCTGCATGACTGGATCCGTATGACACAGATGCCACAAAAGGGGCCCACAGTCTTGAATGCAACCATACGCGCCAAGCTGAACTGCCTTCCTGGAGCCCCTACAGACTACAAGCCCCTAAACCCTAAAGCCTAAACCCAACATTTACCTCAAACCTCAGTACCTGTGCATGTCTAGACTTAAGAAGGCTTGCATGCAAACGGCTTGAAGCATGGGCTGCAGGCCAAAAGCTGCTTCAGATTTCTGGTGCTTGTATCAATGGAGGTGTCCCAAAATGAGGGGTACTTTTTTGGGTGGGTTCTTATAGTAAGGATTCTAGTATTTTGGGGTCTACATTGGGTCCTCCTATTTAGGGACAATACGTCTCCGCATGCGTCCGTGCTCCGTGTTCCCAATCTCCATTTGTGGCTGAGGCCATATCTAGAACCCTGAACCCCTTCGTAAACCTCTTGAAGCCTTACCCTAGACCCCGAACCCTACAACTCTATAAGCAGGCCTCCAGAAAATCCTCCAAAGCCTTTTCCGACTTTTTATACGCTTGCTTTAAGCCCATGAGCACTTTGTAAATTTTCTATTAACCTTTCATAAACCTGCTATAAGAATCTTAGCCCCCTGAATTCTCTTTACAAACCTGATTTGAACCATAGGACCACACGGGGTGGCTGATATGTTGTTCGTGCTCTATATCATTGACCTTGTGGACTGGAGGGGAGGGGGGAAAACGCTGACGTGTATACGGTTCTTGTACACTTCTAGGAGTGGCCCTCTTAGAAACTGCTTTTTAAGGTTTCATAGGGGTATAATGGTACCCTCAAGTGGGGCATGCTTGTGCTTCAATATGTGGATGGTCTACAGGACGTCCACTGTCACTAGGAGTATTCTCAGGTCACTGGTATTGTAAGTGCGGATGCTCTAGCTATGGGTCGTAGCACAAGAAGGGCAAAATCTTGCCTAAGTTAAACACAGAAGCAGTACTTAGGTGGTGATCGAGCCAACTCCAGCCGGCGGGTACCTCGAAAGCGCAGAAGCGTGTCAGGAAGCATGTCGCAAGCACCTCGACTCCAAAGGAAGTTTCTCAGAAAGTGGACCCATTGAGACGGCAGGGATATATGAGGATTACAAGGGGACAACATGCCATGGAATTCTGAGAAATTCTCAAAAAAAGGTGTTGGCCGCTATTACTTTCTATCGGGGTTCAAAAGTCAGCTTGACAGAGGCCACTTAAAAGAGATTGATTTTGCCTGTTCTTCCACTGGAGACTTTCTCGTATTGAAATCATCCCTGTGGAAACCTTACAGGAGCAACCTTGCAACCCTTTTTCCTATCCCCAAGGTCCCAAAAGACAGCCTATCTCGAGAAAAGCCCCAATCAGGTCAGCTGAGTGCAAGGACTTTGGCTATGATGCGACCGAGAAACCAGGCTAGGCCGGTGCGAGCTGTTTGGGTTGAAGAGTTGACCAGACAAAGCTATTAAGCAAAGTCACAGCAGGACTGCTTGTCTGTTTTGTTGTTATCATCAGCTCACTTTGAGGTTCCGTGTCGATAACAACTTGCCAAGAAAAGGTGTTAGGTGAGTGGGTTCTCTCACCCAAACCAAAAGTCTCAGGAAAACGCTCCCCAAGCTGAAACACTTCATATACACCGCAGAATTCCAACCAAAATTCCATCCGAATCATGGTACTCTGCACCCTGAGCGACTACTAACTTGCCCAAGCCCTCAAGCACCTTGACACTGGTCTTCCGCAGGAGAGACTGGAGGTGCCTGCTGGCTTATGTACAAGAACTACACGGAGGCTCCCCAAGCTTCGCTCATAGCTGGTTTGAGGACGGAGGCAAGGGAAGCAATAGGATCCCGTTTTCCATTGTCCAGACCATACGACTTTCGGCATCAGCAGGGCGAAGCTTGATCCGTGGCTTGAGATACCCCCGATATTTCCCAGATACCCCAAGATGGACCTAAAGCCCCACCCCTCACATGCTGCGTTCCTGCCTCTAAATCTCGTGCCACTGCAGGTCCCAAATGATCTAGCCACGTCCGGGCCGAAGGCCGCCGGGCAAGGAGGGATTCACCATGTTTTGGGCTATTTGTAGGCTCGACGTTTTGATCTATGTTCTATCCATAGACTCTGTTTCTGTGGCTGGTCCTGCGAGGGACATATCATTGAAATCTGTGTCGTTGGTTTGTGCACTGATTGGGCTGCAACAGCTTAAGATCGGGAATTTGATGTTTCCGTGAGATGAGAGTATATGAGAGTGATGAAGAACCGAATAGCAGGCCCAGCCTTTGGAAAGTTACCGCAGTGGGTGGTTGGAGATGGCGTTTCATCGTGGAGTGCTGTGCCTTGCGCTAGTGTCGTTTGCAGCTTTCAGCGAGTCCTTCAAAGTGGCGGGTTCCAGCAAGCCGTCAAAGTTCAAAATATGCCTTGCTCTTCATTCCTTCGCAGTGTCGTGTCAGAAAGGACGAAGGCTGGGATCATTTGAGCTTATGGGGGATTATATAGGGGACTACTATGGGGGTTATTAAGGGGGGTACCTGGAGTTTGGACTATAACCCCTAAAATCCCCTACATAACCCTAGACATAGCAGTTTCCATTTCATTTTCCATTTTCTTTTCCATTTGATTCTCCATTAGACAGTAGCTCAAACCCCAATATAGACCCCAATTTAATTTCGACTTTGTTTGGGTTCCGAGGAGGGGATCCTCTGCCTCGCACCGTTTTCAGACTGCCAGGGCTGGACACGGTTTGCCTACAATTCCCCTTGGGCTTCCTACGGTGGATACTAAAACTCCTGCATAACCCTAAATAGCTTATACCTTGGGAGCGATGTAACTGTAGTATACTACGGTCATGCAGAATTTTTTAGTATCATAGCATATCTCTCAGCCTGCAGGTGTGTCCGGGAACTGCGGCTGGCGGCGTTGCAGGGCTTGTCAAGGCCCGCGAGGATTGCTTATGTGAGTAGGCTAGCTGGTTTCAAGTTAAACTTTGCGCCAAGAAATTATAGGCATTGGGTTCCGCTTTATGACGCATGGCCGACTTTTAGTTGGGAGGCAGAGGGAGGTTTGCAGTGGCTTTTAGAGTTTGATGTGAAGAGCTGACTTAAAACCCAAATGATTGGGCTCATAGCGGGCGCGCGACGTTCAGGGAAATGTGGCACAGGGCTCCCATTTCTGTTGCTGTTAGAGGCTCAAGGTAAAAGTGCAGTTCGAACTGCGAGTTCAGTTCAAACGCTTTGTAGGGGGTCATTTTTGCTGGAGTTTCTTGATGAGGGATACGAAGCCTCGGGGTTCGGGGGTATCTTTTCGGAAAACTGGCCAGCATTTTCGAGCATGTCTACCAAGTACGCGGTCTGTCCGAATCATTTATGTGATTCTGGAATATTTCGTGTTTCGGCCCCAGATACGATCTGTAAAATCTACATAAATTGTCCCCCTGTGCTCCTTTTCATGTCTTTCCAAGAGCTGCATACTGGTTGACCAGAGGCCCTCAGCATTTCATTCAGATAGATAGCGGTATCCAAAATTGACGTTTCGGCAATCTGTCGGTTCTTTTCCGGAGCTCTTTCGAGACATGGTAATATTGCATTGGAAGGCCTGCCTTCTTATTACGAAGCATACGCCAATCCCTTTGGGCCCCAAAGACAGGTAAATATTACCAACATTGGGCTATTTGGATTCTTTTAGGGAATCTCAAAGTTTGAGGTGGCTTGCTTTGGGCTGACAAGGTCGGGTCTACGAGCCCTGCTGTGTACAGAGGAAGACCTGCTACCTGAGATACCCTTTCACCTGTTAATCTTCTGGGGGTTAATGTTAGGGGAAGGGATTACCAGGACCCTCCTTGTACCCTTAATTGGGGATATATGGTCCCTAATAGTGGGTACTTAGGCCCTAATAGAGGGTAGGAGGAGGGTCTAGGTACTTACAAATCTCGTTCTCGAACATTGCCACCGCAAGGCCTAAGATTAAGGCACTGCCAAAACAAGTTGGACGCCAATGGGATACATGGGGGGGTAAAAAGTCATCTTTGTGGCAATTAGAGAAGATCCTCAAAAAATGATCGTGCCTGCATGGTGGAAGAACGGCGTGATGGAGAAGCAGGGGTGGGGCATGGAACTGGGAGTCTCCAAATCATGAAATGAATCCCCAAGGAATCCATAAAGCGGGACTCACAAACAGTTTTTCTGTATGTATTTCCAGAGTCCCACACAGTACCCAGTTTTGAGAAAAGCCCAAATCAGGTCAGTTGAGTGCAAGGACTTTGGCTATGATGCTACCGAGAAGCCAGGCAAGGCCAATGCAAGCTTTTTGGGTTGAAGAGTTGATCATACCAGACAACGCTATTAAGCAAGGTCGAAGCAGGATTACCTGTGGTTATCTTAGCTCTGAGCCATTTTGTGCTCTGGCTTGTAGCCTGCGGCAGAAAGCAGTCGAGGCGCCCAAGTTCATCTCTGTTGTACCTGGTAGTGTTGTCGCCCATGCTGCGGCTTTTGCTGTCGTTGCCGTCATCGTCGTCTGCGTTATCATCAGCTCACTTTTGATGTTCAGTGTCGTCAATGACTGGTCAAAACAAGGTGATCCGGGAGCGGACAATCTCACCCACTCCTCTCAAGAAGTTCGCGAGCCTCCCAAATGCCAGCCAAGATGCCGTCTCAATCAGGCTACCCTAGACCCTGAGCCACTACTAACTTACCGAAGCCCTCCAGCACCTCGACACCAGTGGAATTCTTACGTATTCGCCTCAGATGAGCCCAGAACTACATACCAAACCCTACTCCCTAAAGCTTTACACCCTAAATCTGGAAGATCTGCACGCCTCTGACCCCTTGGCTCATCTACCTCAGGAGAGACCGGAGGTGCCTGCTGGCTTATGTACAAGAACTACACGGAGGCTCCCCAAGCTTCGCTCATAGCAGCACAAGGTTTTAAGTTAAATTCAACAGGAGAAGGGTGTCCGGAGCTCAGAATATGCTTGTAATCAAGATGACTAGGGGCAGGGCTTCCGGTGCTCAGAATCTGCTTCGAATTAGATATAATAGGAGAAGGGTGCCCTGAGCTCGAAGTGTGTTTTGAATTAATTCAACAGGAGTAGTGTATCCTGAGCTCGGAACCTGTTTAAAGTCAAATTCAATAGGAGAAGGGTGTCCTCAGCTCGGAATGTGTTTCAAATTAATCTCAATAGGAGGAGGATTTCCTGATCTCGGAATCCTTTTGAACTTGCATTCAATAAGAACATGTTCCAAATTAACGGCACTTTCGCAGGGAAGGTTTTTGCTTGATGGAATTGCTAGGGGCCCACAAACTTCGGATAATTGAGGCAGCCCAAGACATTCGTCTTGTTGAGGACCCAAGCAGCTGCTGGACTACCCCCTTGCCAAAATGATTGCCTGGCCTCCTCGAACAAGCGGTTTAATAAGACCTCGATTGATGGTCCTGGCCTTAAAGCTGTAATCCTGAAGCTTCAGATCCTTGAGGTAAACCTTTTAATATATAACATTCCAGTAAAAGCAGCATGGATGAAGAAAGCAAATGAGGTTTTAGTCTACCTAATTTGTGTCAGAAATTATGTAAAGCCGCACAACTTCGCGCAATTAAGGGCCGCCAAGCGAATCAGGGGGTGCCGAATAATTTCGGCGAGACTTTGCACAATAAAGGCTCCCCACTGTAGTCAGGACAAAACACTATCCTGTTGTGGAGGGGCAACACATTGTTTGAACAGAGGATCTCATGGGGGGTTTGCGGCTGCCGCAGCTATCGGGCTTACGGGCAGGGGCAGGGGTTCAAACTAGACTCCTTTTGTACTGTTGGGGCTTAGTGTTTATATGGGGTTGAGGTTCTCTGGTTTGGGACGGACGCAAGCGAAGCAATTTCTCTAAACTAGGGGTCCCCGTTACTAAAATAGGCGCGGGCGCTTCTTAATAAATGCGAAGAGGTGTTTGGGAACTGGTTTCTAATCCAGAATACAGAATTTCCTAGCTTCGGAGCTTGTTGTGTCGCATGTCTTCTCGTTATTGCTTACGTTGATTTCCAACCTTGCTAACATGCCCAAGCTGGCCCCAGTAGGATCTGTCCGTGTGGTTTTTCTGGTGTCATGGATTGCCCTTCTCGCTTGAGCCCTCTCACCCTCATTTGTCTGCAAGAGCTTCTGGACCACGTTCTGCTGGAGCTGGTTCGCAGAGGGGGCAGAGCTAGGTCAGCGAATTTCCTGAAACGGCTTAGAAACCACGACATGAAACTACATGGCGGCGGGTTGGTTTTAGAATTTGCATTTCTACGGCTGGCGCAGTCGCTACTGCTGTGCTGAGGCGGCCGGGTAATTGCAAATGATTCTAAATTCTCGCGTAACTACGGCTTTGTAAATATTTCAGGCCAATGGACAAAACGAAAAGGAAAACAACGCGAACAAACAACCGAGCCTGCGGCCCCGGCGGCGGGTCGGTTGAGATTCCAGAGCTGTGGGGCGTGGGCATAATATGATTCCCTGTATGAGTCTCGCGAAAGTGAGATTGATGCGAAGTTCCCACCGCAAGAGCCTCCCCCGAGGAAGGAGCCGGTGGCTCCAGCGGAGCCAGGCCCCAGAAGGGAGCGATGAGGATATCGCCAAAGAGAAAATCATCAGATGCGAGCCTGCATCAGAATCCCAATCTGCAATTCAAGAAATCCATCAAAAAAGAGTAGAACCAGATTAGCTATGAAACGTGGGGGGCCCACAGTTAGAGTTACTACTGTCAAAATCTTACGACCTTTTGCGCCAGCACGACGAGAAGTGATTTCGGTGACTTGAGAAGCCCCGGTAATTTTCGAGATATCCGCAGATAGAAGCATGCCCTGCTTCACAGGCTGCATTCCTGCCTTACCTGTTGCTACAGGTCCCAAATGCTCTAGCCACGTCTGGGCCGAAGGCGGGCGGGCAAGGAGGGATTGAAGCGATTCATGTTTACTTGGAGGCTCTACCGACCAGTATAGGGGAGCTTGTTGGTATAGAGTCTATGGCCTACAGCTGAAGCACTGGTCCAGCACTTTAATGAAGGGGTCCTGCGAAGAATGCATCCTGTGAATTGTCGTGCCCGTTAGCCTGTGGCACTTCTTGGGCTGAGTTTCTATGGATTTTGCTAGGCCGGGGAATACGGTTTGCCTAAGTGAAAGCATGCCACATCTTGAGGTTGGGAACTCAGGGCTTCTGTAAGTTTAGTTAGCATGACAAGGGAATGACAAAAGCCGCAGCCTGTGGATCTTCCGAAAGCTGGAATTCCCAGGACCCTCCTTGTACCCTTAATTGGGGATATATGGTCCCTAATAGTGGGTACTTAGGCCCTAATTGAGGGTATGAGGAGGGTCTAGGCCTAGAGGGTATGCAAGATGGCGTGGCTGATCTGTTCACAGCACGAAGCAAGATACTACCTTTTTCGTGTCGCGTTCAGCACTCGTAGAGTACCGACCATACTTTTATCTTGCATGTAACCATTGCCTACATTTGCGTATCTATCCGTATCCGGATACGAGGCACACCTTGCATATGCGGCAGTTGGTGGTTGAAGGTTGTATGGTTGTATTTCAACGCGGGGCGCCTGCCCTGCGCTGGTATCCTTTGCAGCAAGCGCTTCAAAGCCACAAAGTTGCTCTTCAAGCCTTCATCCTAGAAACGAGCGGACTTGGGAAACCAACTAGTACATAGTCCCCCTTAAGCAGATAGAATATGGGGTATATGGGGATCTTATTTTAATATACCATATTCTATCTACTTAATTCCGGCTGCATTTGCGACTGTCAGTGTACTCTGGTTGGAGGCAGTTGTGGAAGGAAGAGACCCTTACACCCCTCCCTTGTCAGACTGACAGTGGCAGTCAGGGTTTGCCTCAATTACCCTTGGGATTCTTGGTATAGTAGAATATCATAAAATACAATATCATACTACATTATCTTATGATAATAATAGTATATCATATTTTTCAACATGCAGGTGTGTCCGGGAAGTGTGGCTGGCGGCACGGCAGGGAGTGTGGCAGGAAGCGAAGTGGTCAAGGCCAGGGGGCCATGCAATATCTAAGTGAAGAGGAAGAGCGCCTTGCGCTGGAATGTGTAAGTGTTGGTCTTTTCATCATACTGCGCGGCCGCTTTTTCTTTCTTGGGAGGCAGAAGAGTCTCATGTGAAGACCCAACTTTCAACCCCCGCTGACTGAGCTTATGGCGGACACGGCAAAGTTCACCGAAATGGGGTGCCTGGCTCACACGCGTGTTAGTTCTAGAGTTTAAAAGCACATCAGCATGTATAGTTCATTTCAACGTCTGTGAGCGGTCTACCCTGAACTTCCTGGTGCAGGTTGCTACCAAGAACTGGGGCAGTCCTCAATCGCCTATGCGATGTTCCATCTTCTTGCTTCTGGTTTAGGGTTTTGGGTTTAGGATTTTAGGGCTAGGGTGTATAGGTTGTAGGTTTTACAAAGGTTAACGTAATGAGCATCATGCCCCTGTGCTTCTTTTCATGTGGGTTGTCCTCAAAGTTACCGGCCCGTTTAGCTATAGATTGACTATACTACGACACATCATGTTTTGGGGGGTACCACAATGGGACCCTAATTTTGGGAACCACCCATGTGTTTCCAAGAGAAGCTGCGTGTTGTTCGCGCAGAGGCCGCAGCCTATCAATCCCATAGACCACGGAGAACGAAAAGACGTTCCAGCAATCTGCCTGTTCTTTTCGGAGCTCTCTTGCCTTCTCGTGCTGAAGCATGATTCAACTTAAAAAATTGGGATAGCTGTGCGAGGGATCCAGGTTGAGTTTTCCAGTCTCTGCTGTGGATGGAGGAATCTATAAAGTTCTGCACTACCTGGCGTACCTCTCCCACACTTGCCTATTCAAAGTCAACCCTACAAGCGTCTGAACTCCAAACCTTAAACCCCAAGCCCTACATGGGCCGTTCTGAAAATTATGGGCCCCTGTTGGTTATAGTTATAGATTATATCAGATTATATCACGGCAGTAGGGGTACCAAACATGGGACCCTAATTTCGGGAATTACCCACATGATCCTGAACAGTCCCCCCACCTCTAAAGGGCTTCACGGAGTGCAGGCAGGAGCAGGAGCCGCAGCTGTGGCGAGAGAGGCTCCTGGCACCAACTAACCAGAAGATCAGCAAGGGATTGTTATATTGCGGTTATATAGGGATAATGGAAAGGACAATGGAAACTACTATATAATAACAGTGTTATATTGGGATAATGGAAAATAAGACGGAAACTACTATATATAGTCTATTGGTCGGTTAGGAGGACCCCCCGCCCCTTCATCGTGGTAGAATAGGAATGTAACTGGACCCTAATAGAATCCTTATTCTCCCTTAAAGTCACTATTGCTGGGCGGGGGTTCCACCTAAAAGCCAGGGGTTTCTCAACAAAACCGCCACCCTTCAGGGATCCCACGGGTATATGGAGATTACACAGCGAAAATGGGGGTCCTATTGGGGCTTCTGTCAACCACCACTTCGGCACACAAAGACTGCAAGGGTTCATGGCTTTCGGAGTTGGGGCTTAGGGTTTAGGATACCCTACACCCTATCAGATTTTGGGCTCTAGGTGATGAGTGGGAGCCTCCGGGTTTGAGGTCAACAAAATTGAAAATCACATACATCCAAGGTTTCAAGAGTGCATTAAGTCTGTACCGAGCCAGTAGGCGAATACAGCTTTCGGTGGCTTAGGATTCTTGAGCTTCTTACATTTGAATCTGCATGTAGCGATAGCACAATTTGAGTATCATTCTTCTCGTTCCGAATGCTACACTGATTTGCATACTTACTTCTGGAATCTTACGCGCAGAAGCATTATATGAATCCGTCAGATTTTTCGCATAGCGCCCCGGCTTGCCACCACTTTTGCACAAGTGCTGCTGAGGCTGCTCCGGCTACAGCTGCAGCTGCGGAGGCAACAATGGGACCGTTGATCTAAACTTGGGAGCGTTCAGAGTACTACGGTTGAAGGGTCATTGTTTGACGTCCAGGCATTTGTTTTCATATGCAAAGTCACCAAGTGTTTTCCATCACCCTGTACTCTGAGCATTGGCAGTGGCAGTAAACTGTGTTACACTACCGCGGGCAGCTTCAATGCAGTAATCTCGGCACATGGCTTTGTTATACTCCGGTGTGCATTCCTTCTCCCTGGGGCCTTTTTCTTTTTTCCTAGGTCCTAGGTGCTCTGGTCGGCCATTGTGCCAGTCCCTTCTGTTTACAAGCGACATGGTAGGTGGGTGGGTCCCTGCCTTTCTGATTAGCAGATACAATGCCTGGGAACTTCTGACAAAGCGTAGCAAGAACTATTTGTTCTCATATTGTGCATTGTTGGGCGCGGGTTGACGGCTGCGCCCCGCTCAACCCCATGTTAATTCAAACCTAACACGGTGCCTGCAAACCTTAGCAGAACATGGGTTCAGGCTCCCTATGGTTTTCGTCTGCATAGACCCTACGTAAGCTCTTGTAACCGAACCCCCAGACTCCTCATTTTAATCGTCGTTCCATCCAATTGCTTTTTGAAGGCCCCTTCCTTCCATCGGAGAAGCCCCAATATGGGAAGCTACGCTCTTTTGAAACATTTGCTCTCCTCGCCAAGCTTCATCTTACCGTGTAGCGTTTTCCGTTTGTCTTAGCAACCTGTTAGCCCACGATGTGCCAAGTCTTGTAGCCATACGGTATACGGCCCCAGAGAATGAGGCTAACCCATTTACAGCCTCTGAAAAACATGTCCGAACGTTGCTCACCAAAAGTCATGAGCCCTACATTGCACCATGCATGACCTCCAAATCCAGCATTTGGGAAAGGATGCTTAGCTTGTAACCTACACTTGAAATCTGAAGCTCTGACCTCTGTGTCAAACATAGCAAGCCCGGTTCAAAGAACAGACACGCATCGAGGGTGAGTCCCGAGCCCTGCAATGTCTAACAAGAACCTGCAAGACTAGCCGAATTAGGCGGAAGGAAAACAAAACCAATGCTTCAGAAGAATCTGGCACTATGGGCCAGCGCTCTTCATTTCTAAAACCTGTTATTGGCATAACGTTCTGGATTTGCAAGGCCTTTAGCTCCACATGCAGTGCGATGAGACCGAAGATCCGGGCGCGTGGCGAGGTACACAAACCCAGAACCCTGACTCCACGCCATGTCAGAATTCACCAGACTCTGGTGCTCTTTGAAGAACCCTCATGCCGACTATAACTTTCATCCCAGACCTTGAGCTGGGCGATCCAAACTTTCTTGAGGGCTCCGAGTTACCTACATAGTAGGCTACTGGGCTGTGTAACTATAAGCTACAATACAGAACCAAGTTCTGGTTATGCAGGTAGCTGGGAGCCCTATGGTTTCATAAAACCTCAACCCCCCTAGACTTTTACCTGCAGACTCTGGCACCAGAGAATCGGGCCATTGACCCCCAACGACTACAAACCCACGCCCAAATTTTTCCCTAAGGGTCCAAGTATTCAAATGCTAGCTAATTTTGGCCCAAATGGGTTCCTGTGTACTTTGGGCCCAACTTACATACGATTCCTTTGGGTACTTCGACTCTTAGGGTTTTGCAAAGCAAGCAGAACCTGGGCGCTGGCCCTGTGGCCAACGCGGGTGGCGGCGGCAGCGCTGCGATGTATGGAGTGATTGGCCATGCCCCCAGCTAAGTTATAGGAATACAAATAGTAATAGTACTTGATCTAATTGTAATCATAGTAATCATAAGAATAGTACCAGTAATCAGAACAGTGATAGTCATAAGAGTAATCATAGTAATAGTATGTAGGGTCTGGGGGGTTTTGCAGGCAATTGGTGTTTCGTGTTTGGAGTTTGCGAGCGCGTGTGGTTTATGCAGGGATTTGGGTTGTGGGCCCAGGAAGGGTTTGCAAAACGATGTGGGCTTCATGCAAGGTTTTATGTTAAGGCCTATATGGCCTGTAGAAACAATTGAGGTCTGGTTTTGGGAGTTTCAGATTTGTTTTCTTGGTTCCTTTTCATGAGTTGCTGAGTTAAGCCCTTCAATCAGCGGAGGATTCGATTTCTCATTTGGATGTTGTTGTTGATGACGAAAGACGAACACATTCACCAAACAGCCTCGTCATGTCCCGCTGCAGAAGCTGCATGTTCCAGGGTTGTACATCGCAAGAAGTTGCTGTTGACTTTGCGCGGTGGCCCTCGCAAGTTTTCCGACTGGTCATGACGGTCAAGGGCTACCAGCAGAGGGAGGGAAGGTAATATGTTTCCTTATTCCCTATTATATCCTCAATATAGACCCGATTAATTATGTTATAGTAGCTAGCTTCCATTTGTAGCCCTATATAACCCCAAGATAGACCGTTTCTACTCGTTTCCCAGTTGACTGAAGGCATCTTCGATTTTTTGTGTATGGTGTTTCCGGCTTTTCTTGTCATAGCCCTCTCAACAAAGCATTTCTGGCAGGTGTCTTCTCTGAGACGGAGCTTCTTGGGGATTATGGAAACAAATGGTTCTTAATTTCAGCATTCTACTCGAAGGGAACAAGGCTTTTCTAGGAGAGTCTTCACTTCCGGCTTTCCTTTCCTCCTTCCTTGCATGATGCCTCCAGAGCCTGGCGCAGCGCAAAGAGCGTCTTCTTTCCCTGTTCTTGGTGTAGGGTTATATTATAGTCCCTTCAAAGTAGATAGAATATGGCTTGGGATATAATACAGCAAGATCCCCATATATCCCATATTCTATCTACTTCAGGGCGACTACAAGGGTTTGTAGCTACCTTGTATTCAAAACTGCAACGCATAGCTCAAACCGAACCGATGAGGCGGGAGGGAAAAATCAGCCCTGAAAACAAAGAAGTCTTATAGTCCCCCCTCAAGTAGATAGAATATGGGGTATATGGGGATCTTATTATAAGATACCCAAGGCCATATTCTATCTACTTCAGGGGGACTATAGCCCCGTGGGGACGAGAATCTTGTCCTCGGGTGGTATCAGCTTTCAAGGCGACACCCAGACTAGTATTAGAGTTTGTGCCCTACATACTCCCTTAGGATGCAGTTGACGGGATGTGGATCAAAAAGAAATCAAATAAGGATCAATAAAAAATCAAATAAGGATCAATAAAAAATCAAATAAGGATCAATAAAACATCAAACAAGGATCAATCAACAATCAAAACATCTTGTTTCAGAGGAAAGCAAAGGGAAATCCTTTGTCAGGAAGTAAGGAACGAAGGATCAAAAACAAATCAAAATATTCGTAAAAGCAAAGAAGGAAAAGGAAGGAAGGAAGGAAGGAACCATGAATCATGTATCATCATATTCCATCGTTGTGCCCACAGCCTCGGCTAGAGACCGCGATCCTACAGGCTTCGAACCCCCCGAAAACCTTGGCTGTACCCAAGAAGTATCTTGCCACCAGATGCAGATCATTTAGTTTCCAAACGCGGGGGGGGGGGCTGCGCCCCCCCCAACCCACCCGCTTTTTTCTATTCACCCACGCTTGATTTCTTATTATTGTCAATGCCTTCTTTTCATGATTTTTCACATTTTTCATTATTTTTGATAATTTTTTCTATCATTTCATGATTTTCCATCATGTTTCATAGCCTTTCATGATTTTCATTTTTTCATCATATTCTTCATGTTCTATCATTTTCATCAATGCTTCAATTTTTTTTCTTTTTCATTATCTTTCATTACGTTTCATCATGTTCGTCATCATCCTATCATGCTTCATGATTTCCCTATCGTTCTCGTGGGCTTCATGATTATCATCATTTTTCTATCATTCTCATGAAAAATCACATGTTCTTAATTTTCATGACTTTCTATCATTATCATTATTTTCACCATTTTCCATCATCTGTATTATCTTCACCATTTTCATCATGTTACAATTATTTTCATCATTTTTGGTCATTCTTAAGATGTTTTGTCATTTTCATCTTTGTTTGTTCATCATTGTTTATGATTGTTCATCATGTTTTAAGTTTAAACACTGTTTCCATTTTGTCATCATGTGTCATATTTTTCTTTTATTTTCCTGATTTTTCTCATCAGTTTTATCGTTTTTCTTGCGTTTTCATTATTTGTCATCATTCTAATCGGGTTTTCTACCTTTTCTTCATTTTCATAATTTTCGATAATGCCTCATCATTTTCATCATTCTCTATGAATTTTATTACTTTTCATCCTTTTCTATCACTTTCATCATTGTTGGCTCATCGTTTATGACTTTCATCGTTGCTTATGATGATTGTTTATGTTTTTCATCATTTTCATCATGTTTTTACAAATTTCATTATCTTCCATTTTTCATCTTTTTCATGATTTCATCATCTTCATAATTTTCTAGCATTGCCATTATTTTCAGTATTTTCATCATTTTCGTCATTTTCTCTGTTACTCAATGTTTCATGATTCTTCTATCATTTTCATAATTTTCAGGGTTGTCATCATTTTTCATAATTTCCTTGGAATTTTCATTATTTTCATCATTTTCTATCATTTTCATCATCTTCTATCATTCTCATTGTTTTTAATCATTTTCATTAATCTTTCAATTTTTGTGATCATTTTCACGATTTTGCATCATGTTTCATCATTTCCCATTGCTCTCGCATGGGCTTGCTCACGTTTGAATATTTTGATTTTCTTTGATCCTCATTTCAATTTTTTAGATCCGCGATTTAGATTTTTATCAGAGGCGCCCCGAATACTGAGAGGGTTGTCGATTCCGCTCAAAATTCTCAGGATGCTCCACGCAAGAGCGTCCGGAGGCGCCGCAATCACTGAGAGGGTTGTCGATTCCGAGCAAAATTCTCAGGACGCTCCACGCAAGAGCGTCAGGACACGCCGCGCTACGAACAGGCGTTGGTCCTTGGGAAAATGCTGCACTCGTGTGGGGCTTGTTCACATTTGAATATTTTGATTTTTTTGATCCTTATTTTGATTTTTTTGATCACCGTTTTTGATTTCTTTTTGATCCTTATTTGGTTTTTTTTCATCCCTCACCCACGTATGACGCCCTCCATTTCCTGTATTTCGCAAAGGTTTTCAAGGGTGTCCTTTCGTGAGAACCCCTGAATCATTAAGATCGCCGATTGTACGGATCCCTCAAAGTTTAGGGCTGAATGCTGGAACGCCAAACACTAGAGCCTACGCAGAGGTTTCAGAGGTATTTGGAGGGTCATCGGGCCTTTGCAACATGGTTAATATCGGGGATGACTGGGTCAATTATGTGGCTGTTTAAGGGTTGTACGCACACTTACCAAGTTTCCTTGGCCTTCCAGGTATTTTCGAGTAGGGTTTTACGCGCCCCGAACCCGAAACCCGAAGCCCTAGACCTTAAGCCCTAATTACAATGCGTTGCACCGTTGCATTTGCGTTCGTCCTGTTTATCCCAGCTGCTACAACCACATGCAAACCTCCGTGTGAGCTATAGTCTAAACTGCGCAAATGGGCTATATAGGGGATTTTCTAGCCAAATATTGCAGGGGTTGTTGCGAGGGATACTAGGCGTTTAGACTATAGCCTATTTAAACTCGGTTGACATACACATGTACGTATATACCTATCTACTAAACACACATACAAGCCCCAACCCTACACCCCTACACCTGAAACCCGGAACCCTACAAGCGCAGACCCAGCACCCCCCCCCTAACCCCCCCACATTAAAACCGGAACGCTACACTTCACACCCTGAGGTTGAAGGAAGGTATTTGTGGCCAAGTGGGAATTGTAGAAACCCAAGTATGCACACATTAAGGGACGCAGGGGTTTGTGTACAAATAAGCTCGAGTATGCCCGTACATGTTCTCTAAATCATTTGAAAAGGTCACATTTTTCATTTTATTTTCCATTGTTTTTGTTTGTTTCTCCATAGAATTATGCACCCCTGCATCCCAGTTTTCACATCGTCTTTGATTTGCTTTTAATTTGGTTCTCCATGACATTCCCTATACGCTTTATATCCATAAGCTTTAAATACACCTGATATTTACCCATTACATCCCCTTAGAAACCTCTAACTCTGAAGCCCAGGTAATACAAATTGTAGGAAGCAAATGCAAAACGAAAATCTCGCACAGCACCCGCACAAAACTCCCGATCCGTCTCCTGTATAACTTGTACCCTATACGCTAAGCCCTTCATGGTTGGCTGAGGCCGTTAGCCTGCGAGCCGAGCTTAAGGCGACCGAGCACGCTACGCGCCTTTGCAGATTAAAGGGTTATGAAAGGTTGCATAGGGCCTAGGGTTAAGATTAATGGTTTCGGGTTTGTTGCGATGCGGCGCTGAAGCAAAGGCTGTCATGCGACTGAGTCACTTCGAGCGCGTTGTGCTGCGCCAATTGTGGCTGCCCATCTGGCGGCCAAACTACCCAAACCGATTCCTTGGACCTGACTCAGCTGGCGTTCTGGGAGGTTCTTGGAGCTGGCCTAGGATCTTCCTAGCCGGCTTCTGGGAGGTCCTGCGGCAGGGACCTACAACCTGTGCTTCTGGTTTTTGTGGTTTCAAGGGTTGCCCCCTCTTCAGGCTTTCTGCCACCCCCCCCCCCGGTATTCGCTCGTACAGGAATTCTGGGGGTCTAGGAGTCTAGGAAATTTCTGGGTTTCCCTCCCACTGTGGTAGGCTTAAGCCTTGAGTGTGGGCTTTAGGACTTGAGCTTCGCGGTAGTGGGGTCTGGGGTTTAGAGGTTAGAGCTTTGCAGCTGCGGGTGAGAGATTTAAGGCTTTGCAGGCTTAGCGCTGAGGTTTAGGGGTTTATGGCAATGGGGGACTTCCAGACCCGTTTTAAGAGGTTATAGGCGAAGACAGGATTTAGAGTTGACCTTGTTTACAAGAGGCGTACACATGGGATTGCAAGAGGATCATGCAAGTTCCTCCGCTGAATAGATTAGATATCGAAAAACCAGTCACATGACTCCGAAATCCTCGAGCTTCGTCGGAGTATGGGTCTCTTGGTGTATATGGGCTATAGGCTACAACCCTAAACCCTCAGCCTTAAACGCTCCACCCTAATGGGTCTCTGGGTCTATAGGGGCGATTGTGAGTCAATGCAGGTGAGCCTGAGAAGCTATTGCTTTCAGGGTTTTGGGTTCGCGGGCGGGGATCTAGGGTTTAAGGTGACGTGGTTAGATGATACCCCCCACATATTCATGGTGACCACCAAGGCTAAAGGCAAGTTGATTAAGTTTGCTCAATTCATGCTACCTGTTGGGGGCTAATTTGAGCCAATAAATTTCCACAGTTGAAGATCTTTCAACCAAACCCTTCGCCCTAAACCCGTAACCCTTATGTCACGGCTCGGTGAAATTCGTCGCATTTGCTCAGGAGTTGTTGTTCTGACATGTGAGCTCATGTGAGGATCTGTGAGTGCTTCCCCTGGCGTCGATTGCTGCACGGTCTGCCTTGAGGTCGCGCCTGATGGCTGCACGACGACGGCACCGCAACGTTTGCAGACTCCACTAATTATCTATGTGTATTTTAAAGCTCACAACGGTGTGACTGATTTCATAGGACGTGAGACGGTCTTGAACAAATGCGATTGCCAACGGTAGCTTGACATTGCTTCCCGCAGGGCTTGTGTAACGCTACGACAGCTGAGGCCTTCCAGCCCTCAGGAAAAGGTTTTTGCAATGCGTGTTTTACAGCCACTGGCCCGCGAGTCACCCACAGGCCGTGAAGGGCATGTGCTTATGTTCAATGCGCAAGCTGCCTCCAATTGAAACCCGTATGATTTCCGTAACGAAAAAGTTTCAAGCGCAAGCTGGTTGTCCAATTTGCAATCATCATCCTCTTGAACTGCCCCCGACAACGCTTGGTCACCGTGCGCGCTGATAAGCACGCTTGCCACTTCTGGAGATTGGTGGAATGTCTTCAATTTAAAGCACTGTGCTGCATCAGCAACGAAACGACAGTAGTTCACCATCGCTGAATACTTGTGCAAACACGGTAAAGCTAAAGTGGCACGTATCGGTAGAAGTATCACACCACTGCAGCAGCTTGGGAGCAATCAGTTCGGGAAAGGCGACCAACGACAGGGGAAAATATATGTGGGAAGTTTGCATTAACTGCATATTCCTCTCAAGTTCGGAGGGATCTGGATCATGAGAACAAGGCCTCGATTTGGCATGCCCATTAGGAGTGGGTTCTACGCATAGCTCCAGCAAAAATTGTACGCAAATGTCCGAGTGTTTTCGTGCCCGTTCCATCGGTCAATCCAACGCATGTTCCAATCACGGTCATGCACCTTGCTGCTGTGTAGACTTTAGTTCGGAATACATATTCATCAAATATTGAGTTTGGAATTTCTCACGCACTTTGTATACTTTTAAACGTTAGCGCACGTTGCCTCGATTGCGTGGCTGACAACACAAAGACGAGGTTTTCTCAAAAACTCTAGAGGGCTCAGTCGTTTTTTGTTTTTGGGCGAAAATCGGTCATTAGGGCCCAGTCACATGTCCTGCTGAAATTTGCCAGATTGGGAGGGCCTAAGGATGTTTTTGTTAAGCCCTAACGTCTAAAACCTAAGCCCTAAGCAAAAACCTTAAAACCCCAAGCATGAAGCCCTAAGCCCAGCTTTCTCCCAGACTTGGATCCCAGGATCAGCATTGCGAGAGTTCGGCCTGCCGCATGAGGCGTTTTTCTGTGTTCTTTTTTTTCTTCCGGGTTTTGGCGTGTATAAACCTATTTGACAAACTGCAAACATCCCCGCTAAACCCTAAACATGGGGGAAGTTGATTGTTTGAAGGCGTTTTTCACTGATGTTTTTTTAATCGGGGAGATGATAGGTTTCAGAATGTTGCAAAAGCCCTCAATGGGGATGCCAAACAGGAAACCCCAAGACCATAGTAGGAACATGATAGGAATATGTAAGAATATGAAAGGAGTATACCTAACAGGGTCCTAATATACCTATTGCATTCCTAGGTTCCCTGCTTTTAAACCCTAAATTCTAAACCCCTGTTCTGGGTTCCAATTAAAGTCCTTTTCACTGTTTGTCGGGGTATGTATTTTGTGTGCAGTTAAGGGAGGCTTGAGCTTGTTGCAGACAGTTACAAGTAGGGTTTAGGGTTTTAGGATTTAGGATTATGGATTTTGGGGTTAGGTTTTTTTTGGGTTGGGGGTTTTGGGGGTTATCTTAGTGTTAACGCTCGGGATTTAGGGGATTGAGCGGGTTTGGAGTGTAAAAGGACTTAGGGTCAAGCGTGCGGGACTCAGAGCGGTCGATGATTCAGGGTTGAGGGCTTATTCGTACTTATTTGAGGTTCAGGGTTGAAAGGTCATGCGCTTTTTGAAGGGCAATGTATTTTTTCATGTTGGCATTGTTTTGGGACAGCTAGTTTGAGTAACTGTCAGGTGCACACAGGGCACATGTTGCTGTGTCGACGTTATGTGATCATTACCGTTGATACAAGGCATCTTGCATGACCGCGTGATACTCAACTTCACAGTTCCCAAGGTTTAGGGTACATTGGGTCATCCAGGGCCTAGTAACAACTGTATGTTTAGGCTTCAAGGTTTAACACGGGTATAGCGTTTAGGTTGAGGCGTATTTCTTGCAGTTGTGGCGATCAGCGGCCCAATTTTGACTGGTATCGGTTTCCAGGGCCCCTCACCCTGTAATTGTGGTATAATAAGAATATAAGAGGACCCTAATATGATCCCTATTATCCCTTATAGTCACTTTTACTGGGTGGGGGCTCCACCTAAGGTATCAGGCGTTACCACATTTCAGAGCAGGCCCTCGTGGCATGAGTTGCCGCGGTCATTCTAATGTGCAGATCGTGCTGCCACTCAATGTTTACATCGGCGTTTCCCAAAATTAGGTGTATCATGTTGGGGTTCAAGGACCCTAAGCCATATATATATATACATACATACACACACCCTAAACCATAAGCCCTAAACCCTAAACCCCAGTAAGAAAGGGAGTTTAGAGGCTTTGGATCAGCCAGTCCTGCCAGTGCGGGACGTGGAGCGGCTCCCTCAGCGAACCTCGGATCCTGGATCCGCAAAAGCTCTGGCGATTTAGGGTTTAGGGTTATGAGGGTTTAGGGTTGAGGGTTTAGGGTTTAGGGTGTGCAAGCGAGGTCGCGCGCTCGGGCATGAGCCGCCCCTGGCCGCGCGCTTGCGTTGCTTGTAAGCCCACCCCGTCCACCCACATTACATTCAATTAGGGTTTAATGCTTCCTGCGTGCATGCACGCTGCATGACACCCAGGGAAAACGCTGCATTAATTGGACGTGCCAGTTTACAGGCTCAGAGAAAGGGTCTGAGTAGCCCCAGCCCTC
>CAJNIZ010041513.1:16225-40056 GCA_905231905.1 Symbiodinium pilosum
TGTAATAGGCATATGACTGTATCTATATACCTAACTTAAATACCTGTATATCTATAATTACATGTTCCTACAGTGGGAAGCCCCGCCAGCCGAGGCGGGCGCGCGCTAGCGTTTACAATTAAGTTACCATAATATCCGTCTACATGATCTATAAATAAGGTTTTCCGTGAAAAGATACTTGAATTTGAGCTCACAAAACAGCAGCCCAGTTTTGCGGGTAGCCATGCAAACCAGGATTACGTTGCCTGATAATGCAATTCGAACAGTGTCCTTTTTGACTACTTTTCCAGGTTTTGGGCTCTTTTTTACCTACAGGCTTGGCAAATCTGAGTTCTCAGCCCCAAACTTGAGCACTCTTTCAACCGCATGAGCTTACCGAGGGTGAGTGCGGAGTAAGGGAATATGCGAATGTATTATAGAGATTCTGTTCGAATTCCCTTCTTCCCTACTAACCAGCAGCAAGTAAAACTCACAACTTGATTTTCGTTGAGTCTTAGTACTAAACGAGTTGACGATCCGCTAAACCCATAACCCCAAACTCTAAACCATCAACCCTAACCTCTTCAAACACGTCCATGTAAGCAGCTCGACCGAGGCACGTTGCGGATGTACGCCTTTCTGCTGTGCCTTCAGCTGGGTTGCTGTCAAGCTATTATAATGAGGAAGCCCTGCTATCGACTACATACCCTTGTTACCTTAACTTAAGTTCCTTAACAGCAAAACCAGTCGGTGGCTTGCATGCGCTTCCACCAATGTCTGCAAGTGGGGTGTCTAAAGGGGTACAGAGTGATTGTAGATGCCCCTATCAACAACTATGTAACACTATGTAGAATGAACTTCTTCAGAACCTACTACCAGGCTTTCCTAAGGTTCCAAGTACTCAATTAATAGACTGTTTGTGCCCAAATGGGTTCCTATATGTGCTCGGGGCCCAATTACATACTGTTTAGGTACTTGGACCCTTAGGGTTTGGGCTTTAGATGCCAAAGCCTCTCCAAGGCATCAAATATGTGCTTTCAATCAACAATCAAGATTATGAAGGGGTCATTATGGTCCCTTTCTAGGTCCCCAACAACGGTCCCTAGTTAGGGTACCCCAAAGACGCCACAGTTTTAAAATCTTGCCATCATAGCCTTAAAGCCTGCTACAAAGATTGTTAGGGTTTAGGGTGTAGAGTCTAGGACTAAAATACAGCATATAGTTGATCATTTAAAGCTCCTGTAGTAGAATCGAGGGGTCTAGAAGCTAAGCCCTTCATGTTGAGTAGAATTGGTGCCTGGGCGCTTCATATAAGCAGCATTGGGGGTGCGCTCCTGGAAGTGGAATGTGGGGGTTCTGTAGAGACTGAGTGTTTCTTCTTACAGGTACATTCGCTGCCCGAGCAACCCGAGAGCCTAAACCAAAACCCTGAACCCTCAGTAGGTTGGGGAGGAGCTTGAGAGGCAGGATGTGGAACTGCCTTTCACAAACTCCCATACCACCATGGTCTATTAGACCCTAAAATTCCCCATTAGCACCCTATTAAGGGCAGATTAAGGTACCCTAAAGGTCTAATAGCCCATAGTGGTACACTGTCTTGAAGGGTAGGATCCTCTTCTCAAAAGCGTTCCAAACCCTAGAGCCCTGAACCTTAGCTTCAGCACTACAGGATGGAGTAATACAACATCTAGGTTCCCCAGTAAACCCGAAATAATAAGGGTACCGTTTTTCCTACTGTTCTGTTTTAATAAGGACACCCCCAAACAAAAAGGTAAAAGGGTATTACTGGGGTACCTAGACATACCGCCAGCTGCATGGAGATTTCAGAAGCCTGGCCCGCTTGAGTCAAGTTTTGCTCTTGCGACGAGGTGCTGCCAAAACAACCTTAGGGTTTAGGGTTTAGGGGTTTATAGGGTTTAAGAGTTAGGGTTTAGGGCCATCTGAAGGAAATTTCCCCGGTACTTGGTAATCAGTGCTGTCGTGGTAAGATCTAAACAAGCTCCCATGGTGCCGAGGCTTCCAAAAAACCCAGAACCGTGCCATGTCAAATGAGTAGTGTTTTTTTTGGTGGTTGAACCTAGTGAGATAACATTCCTTATATAAAATACTATACCCAAAAGGAGGATATAATCTTACTCCATAATGGGTACCATAGTATTCCCAAGTAAAATATTACACAAATGAACTGGAAACGTAGTTTGGGTCCCAGATCTGTCCGTGACACAGCTTGCGCTAGCCACACTCACAATGCTTAATGGTTTACTGTAGTTTAGGGTTTAGGGATGTAGGTGCCTACAAAACAGTTAGAGTAGGGTTAAGGGATATGTATATCCACATATATAAATATATAGACACATATTAGAGACACATCAACAATGAGCAATTCCCCATCCAGGACGGACTGCCTCTAACACCCAACCCTAGACCCACCCCTACCGTGAATTATCTCTGCATATGAGCCGGCTTCTAACAGGGGAAACATTTCCTGGACCCGCTCTGCGGCTCCATGCTCTAAGTGTTGTTGAGTGGGCGCAGTATCCAAAATCATTTTCGCAAGCCCTCAACCCTGGCTTAGTCTGGATTCCCCTAGGAAATATGCTTTTCAGCGCAACAACATTTTAGTCACACACACACACACACACCCACGCGCGCGCCCCTTTGCTTCCTGAGGATGTATGATGGCTTCGGGTTCGCGCACTCCCCTGAATCCTCAGCACTCAGCCCTGGACCCTTACCTCCGAAACGCTGTTGAAGTCATACAGTAACAACCCGCAGATGCCGTAACCTACCACCCACACCCACCCCCTCCCCCCCAAAAAAAAAACGCATCCGAGGTGCGTGACGCTTTGGTAGACAAACCACCGAATCCCCCCTGGGCGGTCCTGCTTATGAGCGAAAAAAGAATCTGACGTTTGCGGTTTAAGGGTTTACTGGGCTGATTTCAACTTTTAAGGAACTTAAACCAAGTTACCATAATGCGTATATATATATATAGTAAGTAGTAGGGTTTCCCCAATGTCGTAACTTCAACTAAGTTCTTTAACAGCAACACAGTTTAGGGTTGAGGCTTACGGACCCCAAGCCCTAAACCATCCCTGACACGACACCATTCAAGTTGTCCATGTCCTGTTCTCTTCTCCATTTAGGGTTCAGGGTTTAGGGTTTAAGGTTTTAAGGTTTAGGGTTTAAGGATTTGAGTCAAACCTGACTATCGGTTGTTAGGGCCGTCTTGCCAAACCGGAAAACCTTGTGAGTCAGGGTTTGGGTTCGAGCCTCGAGGTATTGGTTTAGGTTTACCTGGACCCCCGTAAATCCTAATAAGATCTCTTAAGATGGTCGATTTAGGGTTTAGGGTTTAGGGTCCAAAAGGCCAGTATTCTACCCGCTCTCAGGGTCTAGGTTTAATGTTTTGGGCGTTACAAAAGCTATTGCCAGATCTATTTTGCAGTAACAGCTATTATACGGGACCTCTGATTTACAACTTGGTCTAGCTTCTTTCTTACCTTAAGCTCTATAAACCCCAAACCGTAAACCCTGAACCGAAACCCTGAACCCGACGAAGGATCCCTGCGGGGTAGTATTTTGGCAAGAGCTCTAATCCTCCGTTTCTGCTGTCGGGATATGTATAAATGTTCACAAGAAAGCATCCCGCTGGACCCCCTTTTAACAGATCATTTGGGGTGTAGAAGCAGCGTTTGATCCACCAAATGCATCAGGCATGATACTCTGCATGCTTGCGACAGTGTCTCTGCCCAAACCCGTGGAGCCGCATCTGCGCGATGTATGCCCGAAAAAGTTCTCAAGCCAAATCCCCATCATGCTGACCTTCAATCACCCAAGCCTGGAAAAGTGAGCTAGCTTGCCAAAGCCGTTGCCCTCAGGATTCTGCAACCTCCAGGCACTCAAGCGCGGTTTAAGGTTTAGGGCTTCGGGGGTTGTAAACGAGTAGGGCAAGTAGAACTACAATCTAGCCTGGGGGAGGCGTATAGCCCTACTTATAGATACTAATCTAAATTATTCCGAACCCGAAAAGGGTGCCCCTAATTTTGGGCAAGCCCCATTTCCCCTGTGGAGCACAAAGAAAGGTACATCAAGAAGCTTATAAGTCCTGATAGCCCAACCTGGTGCATTTCTGTCCCTCACTAAGCCCTAATATAGGGTCTAGGGTTTAGGGAAATGTCCCTAAACCCTAAACCCTTTACAAACCCGTACAAGCCTTGCAGCTTGAAATGTGTCCTTGCTCAGCGCGTTGAACATCGCG
Source organism: Symbiodinium pilosum (assembly GCA_905231905.1). Classification (NCBI taxonomy): domain Eukaryota; class Dinophyceae; order Suessiales; family Symbiodiniaceae; genus Symbiodinium; species Symbiodinium pilosum. The sequence continues at coordinate 20,466 of CAJNIZ010041513.1, forward strand.
GAGGACGGGTGGATCCACATATCCGATCGTCTGCGCCTTCCGAGTGATGCGGTTTGGTTTGATATCAGGGTTCAGGGTAACTTGGGGAACCCTTTAAAGGGGCATATAAGGATTTTGCAGGTGTATGCTTTGATATCTACGGGTTCGGGGGTTGAATTTAACTTTGAGCCGCCAACCCAATCTAAAACAAACACAAAAACTACCCGTACGAAAGTTATACACTTGCAATCTATCTTTTGTATAATCTTAAACGACCTAGAAAACAGTTTTTTTTTGCCCTTAGGGTTATACTATAATAAACGTTACAAATCATTCCTAAGGAGACTACTATGTTCCCCAGTAACCCATTAAGAATAAGGGTACCCTTTTTCCTTCTGTTGAGCTTTAATCAGGCGACCCCAACATGAAAAGGGAAAAAAGGATATTACTGGGGTAGCTACAACCCTAAACCCTAAACCCTAAAAACTCTGAAAACCCTCAACCCTAAAAACCCTAAACCCTAAACCTACACCCTAAATCCTAGGGTACTGAGACTACAGTCTTCAAGAGCACGGGTTGAGGTCAGCCCTCTGTGCAATTCTCACAACCCAACGAGAAAGAATCTTAATTAATATAGGGATTTCCCAGAAACTAGGGGTACCTTATTGAGAGTCCCCATAACAAGAATTATACTATATTGGGGTCTACATTGGGGTCCCCATATTGCAGGAAATTATCATATGGCATCACGCAAGTTTTTGTTGGAAATGAGGGGCCCTTGGGGAGCATGCAAAGTCCGAATCTGAGGTTCTATGAGAGTATATCTCATTATCACAGACTCCTATTGGAGCTGCACCACTTGGGAAGGATGCACGACAAAACTGGTAATTAGACCTACAAGTGGTGTAGCGAATGGGGCATTAAATCCTCGACTCTATTCCATTCTCCCACTACCTACTGCCAACCAGTTAATATCTTGTCCTGAACCAAACTTCTGTCTGAACATCTTGGGCATCTTCACATTGCATCGCCCACCATCATAATACCAATCGCACGAGACCATACCAGTTGGCATGCTGCTGATTCAAAAAACCTGGCCTGCGCTTAACAATCCGAACTCCTACTCGTCCCATGGTATGAGATGCTTAGAGTCATGCAAGATTGTTGGTCCGAATCCAATGGCGCGCTCTGCGCGCACACTTAGTTCCTGTCATTCCCAGATCTGGCACGCCCTCCAAGATCATGAGTGTCTGGTAACTACGTGGCACTTAGGACCCCCACTAAGGGTTAACCCTTAGGTAGCTATAATTTGTAGGAATCTGTATAAGGGAATCCCAAGGGTTAAGGGTCTAAGGTCCAAGCTACGTCCCAAGGAGAGAATACACCATAAACCCTAAATAGTAGTTTCCATTTTATTTTCCATTATCCCTAAGTAGCCCTATATAATCCTTATAAACCATTATAGGGGTATAATATACTCCCACCCTAAACCCTAAACCCTACTCCTCAGTAAATGCAAAAGCACTTCGTTTGGATGTCGATGGCACGCTACAGCCCTCACACGCGTGGCAGGCTGCAGGGTGATCCGCTATCTCTTGGCTTCCAGGCACAGGGGTACACCTACAAAGCCTATAAACCCTCTGAACCCTAAACCCTATAAACTCTATAAAGCCTATAAAGCCTATAAAGCCTATAAACCCTAGAAAGCCTATAAACCACAAGAGTAAACCTTCAACCCTACACCCGCATCCCTTAACCCTTAACCCTAAACCCCAAACCCTAAACCCTAAATCCTAAACCCTAAACCCCAGCCCCAAACCCTAAACCCTAGAACCCTAAGCCTTGTATCTATGCTTCAGAAATGCTTCCCTTTTGCAAAACTGCAGCCCGACAGCAGAGGCGAGGCGCGACATCTTTGAGCATTTTAAACCCTAAGCGTCCAAGGACCCAAATAATAGGGTTTCAGAGCCCAAATACTATAATATTAGCAACAATATTAGTAGTATTGCGGCCCTAAAACCATGTTGTTTGGGTCCCTGGACTCTCAGGGAAAGGTGCGACCGAGCTTTGTGTACAGCTCACGTAACCCAGAGACCCGTAACCCTAAGGCCTAACCCCCAAATCCTCAAACTTCAAAGCAAAAGTCCAGTACACACCATCCGAAGGCCTGAGCCTTATTCACAAAACTGACACCCAAGCGCTGAATCCCAAATTATACCTATACATATCAAACATGGTTTAGGGTTTAGGGTTTAGGGCTTTCCACTTCATTTTCCGGCTGTTTCTTCAAAACCTTTAACCCTGAACCCGACTTCTCCCTATCAACCCCTTTACAGGGTTCCCTTCCTCAACCCCAAACCTCTGAACCCAATGTCTCTTCTCACCCACAGAAGCACCAGCTTCAATGGTCAGGTTCTAATTGACGCTTCACTATTCGATACCCGAAGCCCCCACGTGCTGACCATAAATCCCTTAAAGGGCCCCCATGAACCCTAAACCCAGACGTCATGGGGCTACCATGGGCTTCCCCAGCATATAGGTGCTACCAATTATATAACACGATTAGGGATTATTGGGCTCTATTGAGCCTTTTAAGGCTTCTGAGGGCTCATTCGGCAACCCAAGCCCTAAGCCAGTTTGGGGAGGTTGCATACTGGCAGGCATATTGGGAGGCCCATGGTAGTCCAATGAGAAAACCCTCAACCCTCGCGCACCATGGTCGGGCGTTTCCATGCTGCTCGGGGTCTTCCGTTCGACACCTGGGAAGGTTCTCAAAATTTGTAACTCTAAGAGCGAGCTATCTTTTTTGCGCAGGATTATCTCTTGAAAGGGGATGTAGGGGTTAAAGGGATTGTACAAGGTAGGGCTTTACTGAACTGGTTCAAGGCTTTCGGGGCACTATCAGGACCTCGCAAATACCCTGAAAAGAAGAAGCTCCTGATCTTGCAGGGTCTAGGAGGCTTTTGGGTGTCAAGGGCCTGTTTTAGGGGTTCGGGTCTAGGCCGTTGCATTTAAGGTCTTGGATTTATTGATTTGCTAGTTTCTCTAGATAGGGGAATCCCCAATACAGACCTCAAATACGATGGTCCTTTGTACAGGGATACCACCCTCCGAAAAGATACCTCTAATTTTGGGAATCCCCCAAGGCTTATGACCCCAAACCCTTAACGCTAAACCCGAAACCCCTAAACCCTGAATAAAACTAAACCCTAAACCCCTGAACCCTAAACTCTAAACCCTACCTAGACCCCCCAAGTACCCTACAATAGGGTCTATGTAGCTTCTATTTAGGGATACCTGGGGTCTACTATAGAGGGTACTTGGGGACCCCTGACCCTGGGATTCCTTCCTTTCATCGGGGTTTTGTCCTCCATCACCGGAGGTAGGACATCTGGGGTCCAGGTACCTTAAACCCTAGGGTTTAGGGTAAACCCTGCACTGCCCCATTACTTCATCTACTTTTGGGGTCCCGCCTTAAGCCATATGAGCGAAAGTCTAACCTTCTAGCGTCCCCGTTAATGGCATCTGTAGTGCTCCCAGATATATACTCCCCCAATAACCGCCCCTTTACAAGTTTAGATTGTAGCTCATATTGGTCCCTTTACACCTGGAGGTTGTGGGCTTTGGCTGTACGGTGCCAGGATTTTTGATGTTCGGGTTAGGCTTCGGGGTTTTGGCATCTTGGGATTTAAGGTCTTTGGATTTGGGGTCTAGGGTTTTAAAAAATTTAGGAGTTTCGAGTATAGGCTTTAGAATTTGGGGCTTGGGGTGTTCAGGTTCTGAGGTTCGGCTTTTTGTTTTATGGCATTAAATGGGCTGGAATGGAAGACCTATGACTTAATCACTACCTGAACCCCAGAAGTATGTAAAACAATGACCCTAAACCCGTAAAAACAGCCCACAAGGCTACAATTCTACATACCTTAGGGGTACAGGTATCCCGAAAACAAGTGAATCTAGCTTCGATTTGATGTTCGAATTTCTCTTCAATTTGGATCCCCCTTAGGCCGTAATGCTTCCCCTAAGGGTCCAAGGACCCAAATAATAGGGTATTGGGGCCCAAATACCATGAATATTATAGTATTTGGACCCTAAAACCCTATTATTTGGGTCCTTTGACCCTCAGGGTTCGTAACTCTTGGACAATTCCCGCATGCATTGCGTATCCGTAGCAGGCGTTGCAGCCACCCAGGAGACGCAGGGATGGTTTAGGGTTTAGGTAGGGTTTCAGGCTTGGGGGGTTAGAGTTAAGGCTATTTGCGATCTTGGGATCGCCAGGGGGAAGATGGAAATAAATAGATGCCATGAAGCCCTGGAAGAACCAACATGTTTGAACATAGACCTTAAACCCTAAACCCTGGGTGGGTTAGAGGCTCTCCAGCTTCTCACACCGATCGACGGTGAAGCATTAATTGTCTTACCAACCACGCGGTTGAGGGTTTGGGAAGGTCTGCTAGAGGTGCCCTGAAGCAAAACTATATGAGAAGGCTGGAACCCCCACCCTGTAAACTGTAATAGTGGTATAATGGGAATATGGGAGGACCCTAGTATCATCCTTACTATTCTTTATAGTCACTATTACTGGGTGGGGGGTCTACCTAATCAATAACAATCCCTATAAACCTCCATAATTAACCCAGTTCCTAGTTCATTGTCCATATTGATTTCCGTTGTTTCTCCATTAGACCATACTTTTGTGATTGTCCAGGCTTCTACTTTAGAAGACACACATGGAAACTTCTTAAACGCTTGGCAAATGCCTTTGAATCCATCAAAACGTTGGCATGCTTTCGGAGTTTGTCGTAAACTCGGGGCCCCCAACATATCCAGAAGATGGCTTAGGGCTTAGGGCCTCTAGAGCGTAAACCCTAAAACAAACCCTTGCGCACCGGTATATACTCATCAGCAAAACCTGTCCTGTATCTCGAGAAAGTGCAGCACGGGAAAACCCCAAATCCTGAATACCAACGTAAACTTGCAGAAGTCATTCTCCCCACGCCTTGCAAAACATTCCATTTTCATTCCGTATCGCCACACCTCCAGGAGGATTGCCATCAAACGCAAAGCCCTTACCACACCGCCATATGAGCTACAGTCTAAACTCCTAGTATCCCCCTCAAGAACCCCTAAACTAGTCCCCTATAAAATCCCCCATATAACCGTCTTTTAAAGAGTTGAGACTAAATATATAGCTCATATAGCTGTGTGCTAGCCGCCGAGGCTCAGTCTGAAGATCTAGGCAGCCCGCCCTTCTCACGACGCCCAGGACTGGCGCTGGCCCTGCCCTCCATTTGCAACCTTCAAGCTTGCGAAGTTGCACCAGATCAACGTCAAGACCCCACTCAGATTCACGGGTGAATCTAAATGCAGTCCGAGCGCCTGCACAGCCGCTTGCCATGTTGCAGTTTGCTCCTGACGAGCCAGCGCTAAGGCGGCGCGGCCTCCAGCGGGGGCGCGCGCTACGCCATAGAAAGAGCACGCTGTCTGGAGCATCTCTGCGCACATTGGCGCTGCAACTTTCAATTCAGAATAAGCACCAGCTGGCGGAGGATATGCTGGCGTGATGCGCCCAACTCACACTAAACCCTTAACCCTGGTAGCTAAAACCTGAAACACCTTCCACTAATATTAACCCCATCCCAATATGAAATACGAGTTCCCCAGAATTCCAAGTTCTGAAATCAAAGTTAATCACAGCTCGGATCCTGTGAATTAGGCGGAGGTCCTTAACACGACTTTTGAAGATTAGGGGTCTCGTTAATTTTGCAGGTTTTGATTGTTTTTGAAGGACTGTCTGTTTGTAGTTTACATAAGGTCGGAATGTAATTTTACTTAGTTTTATTCTGATTTTGAAATCAGTCAGGTTCTAATTCAATTTCGATTTGTTGTTTTTAACTTAAGGTTCTTGAAAAGATTCTAATTGGTTTGATCACGAAATTCGGCTTGCTTAGATTTCTAGATTTCACTTGCTTCAAATTTGGATTTGTTACGGCTGTATCTACAATGTTCACTAGCTTTAATTAGTTTGCATTTCGATCTAATCAGTTTTGTTTGGGCTTCAATAGGATCCTATTAATACATGCCCCCTAATGTTTGTGTGGTCGGAGTGTAAACATAAAGGGGGAGACGTTTCATATCACGGAGAAAGGATTATAACCCCGAACCCTAAACCCTAAACTCCTAGAACCCTAAACTCTTAAACCCCTAAACCCTAAACCCTAGACTCCCGACGCCCTTATTATAAACTCCCAAGTCCCTATAACTCCTTAATCCTTACCCAGGCACATTGGGCATCCGTTGTTGGTACCCCGCCGGAACCACTTGGTGAGACCTCGGTAGTTTAGGGTTTAGGGTTTAGGGTTTAGGGTCGGTAGTTGCTGGTCTGCTGAATCTTCATTGGGGTTCTTTTAGGGGCATATAGGGGTTCTATAAGGATTATATATGGTTTTCCAAAATTAGGGGTATACAATTTGGGGGGGTCCCTGTGATAAGGATGATATTATATTGGGGTCCCCCTCTTTTGGGAAACTATACTTTCGGAAGCCTGAATAGGCGGGAAACCCCATGTTGACATGCTGGTAAGCAAGGATCAAACATGTTGTCAGGATCCTTCAATGGGGGGACTCAGTCCAAGGCCATTGCCCCCAAACCCAGAACCCTGAAACGAAAACACTGAACCCTAAGCGCTAGATCCAAAACCCTAAACCTTGAGCCTCTGTTCTTGTTCCAAAGGGCAGATCTCGTGAAAAGCATGGCCGCACGGCGTCGTTGTGATGCGTTGGCGCCCGGGCTGCCACCAAGTTTTGGGCGGGTTAGGGTTCAGGGGGTTACAGGCTATAAGGAGTACATGTGGAAAAAGGTTTAGGGTTCAGGGTTTACGGGTAGAATGGAGAAACAAATAAAAACTAAAGTAGACACTGGGTTGTACAGAAGCTATATAAGGGCATTATGTAACGTAGGGGGCTAAACAGTTCCGAATATCATGTTGAAGTTTAACACTAAACCCTAATTTTGTAAGAACTCTGTGCCATAATATTGGTATTACTCATTTGAGTATTTTTTCGGTGGTTAAACCCAGTAAGATTATATTCCTTATATAAAATACTATACCCCAAAAGGAGGATATAATCTTACTCTACATTGGATGGGGTACCATAGTATCCCCAAATTAGATACTACTCATTATGGCAAACCCTGCATCCTAAACCTAGGGTTTACAAAATGCCCACGAGCTCCCATGTAGTTCCTTTTTGGGCATGTTATGGCTTTTTGGTAGGGGATTATAATATACTACACCTAAAAAGGAACTACATAAAAGGGTCTGGGTAGCCTAGGGTTGGGTCCAAGTGCTCAATGGAGAGTGAAGGAATGGATGATTCTCCACTTTAGTTTTGTTTGTTGGGTTTAGGGTGTGGGTATACAGTTTAGGGTAACAATTAGCATGACCCATATGCTGGCGCAATATAGCCAATGCGTTGACCTCTCCCGGTGAGCAAAGAATTTTTGTGGAATGGGTGTTAAGGGTTTAGGGTTTAGGGTGTTTAGGGTTCAGGGATAAGGGTGGGGGCTATATGATCCAGGGACTACTATGAGGGTTCATTCCCAAAATCTCTACCCTGGACACAAAAGCCCTGGACCCTCAACCCTGCACTGTAATAGTTACCATGCTCTTCGGCACTCTCCCTCCTTCCCTACGATAAGGGAGCTCCTTAACACTACCCCTACCCCGAGGGTCCAAGGACCCAAATAATAGGGTATTGGGGCCCTAATACCCTATTATTTGGGTCCTTGGACCCTTAGGGCTATAGAATCCTTTCTAGGGACCCCATAATCTCGTCCTAATCCCAGGTTAATGTCCCAAAGAGCCCAGCTGCTGTTGAGAAACTCCCAAATGCTCAAACCTCAACCGCGACCTCCCATAAGTACCAAGGAGTGATGAGCCTGTAAGAGGGAAGCCTATAGTCCTCCCTCCAAGTATGTAGGGATATTCGAGGATGTAAAAGGAGATATGTACAGGGTTAAGGTGGGCCCGAACCCAAAAAAGAAATAGAACATGTCTTTTGGCTGTGTCCTTTCATCGGGTTTTAGACGATCGTGGGTTTACCTACTCTTGGGGTGCAAGTGAAGCTTAGGGACCACAGACGCCGGGCTTGGGCTTCGAGGTTAGTGAGTGCTTCTCATGGGGTAGCACTCAAATCTTTGCTTGGGCAGTCGGGGGGCCTTCGTGAGTCAACTGGTAACCCCTATAGGGGTTTAGGGTTGAGGGTTTAAGTTTTAGGGGTGCACATAAGCTACATGACAACTCTGCTATCCCAGCGGCTACTGGACTATCCTGACCCTCTCCAGGTAGGATGATGGGACCGGGTCTTCAGAGCGCATAGTTTGCATCTCAAAGCTCAATAGGTGGATTCACGCTTTAGAGTGTTATGTTGCGGTTCACGCTTTAGAGTGTTATGTTGCGGTTCAGGGGTTACTGGGTGGCAGCAACGACAGGCTCATCCTAAACCCTAAATCCTACACCTTTAACCCAATGCAAATCCCGAAACTTTAGGGCTTACCTACCTTGGTCCCTATGCCCTAGATTAATCCTTAACCTCATAAAGTCCACAAATATCACATCTTTGGAGTATTTGGAAAGTCCCCAAATAGAGGTACCCTAACGCTAAACCCTAAACTCCATCATGGGCACCCCCAAAAGAGGCTTAGGGTTTAATTTTGAGGAAGTAAGGGCTTATAGTTTACGGACAGCCCCACCTCTTCCCTCCGGCCTGCCCCCGCCCCAACGTAAAGACATGAACAATAGCCACTAGCATGCCGTTCGAAATCTTCTTGGACTGTAGCACGCTACTCCCCGGAAGCCTATTCATTCTTTTGGGTTTTAGTCATTACGACCCACATAAACCCTGTCTAAACCCAGCATTGTTCAGCTGCTATATTCTGCTGATCATTTGGGCACTCTCGCTGCCTCCTACAAACAGCGTTCAGCTCTCAACATTCATTCACCCCTCGACAATACACTCTGCACCCAAGACCGTGAACCCTAAAATCCTGAACCCTAAACCCTAAATCCTAAACCCTAAACCCTTAACCCTAAACCCTAAACCCTAAAATCCTGAACCCTAAATGCTAAACACAAAAGTCCTGAATCTAAGCCCTGGGCCCTCAAGCCTGGAGCTTGAGTTGCCGTTAGGGGTTTAGGGTTTGGGGTCTAGAGGTTTAGAGGTTTAGGGTTTAGGGCTGAACCCGAAACCCTTAAATCTTGAATCCCTATGAGCCCTAATCCCTGAAGCTAAGATCCTGACCTAAACCCATACTGACATAGGAGTTTCCATTTCCGATTCCCTTTCTGCACTTGTACAACCCTAAACCCTCAACATTGTAACCCCTAACAGAGCCTTCATAGCAGCGAAGCAGATCGAGCATGTTTCCCTGTCATCCTGATCGCCGCCATCCTCTACCAGGTGAGGAATTAAGCTTCGAATCTTCGTTCAGGGCATACCTGTGGCTCCAATAACCTACAGTTCAATAGTAAGTACCCCTTAATTAGTAGGTATAACCCATAAAGCTGTAGATTATAGGGGTTACAGGTAGGGTTTAGTGTTGTAGAGCTTTAGGGTCCACACAGTTGAGGGCTCCGGGTTTAGGGTTGAGACTTCAAGGCTTACCATGGGGAACTTTTTTGAATCATGATTGATAGGCAGCATTCTTGGCAACATGAGCTACAGTCGATACTTCTCATACAACTAATGGACATGGAAGATATGGGTGGTTGTCAAAATTATGGTCCCTTTTTGGATCCCTATCATAATACGGCCCCTAGTATTTAGGGTACCCAAAAAGGGACCATAATTTTGACAACCACCCATATTAGGGACCTTGAAGAATTACCAAAGGGGCCTGTATGCCCACCCCCAAATGCTCCCCTGATCCTTCGGATTATTCTTCTGCGGTTCTTTGGAGCTTCACTAGGTTGGCGCCTAAAACCCATTGAAAAATATTAGTATATATGGTCCCCTATTAAAGCCATTAGGGAAAATATTAGATATCCCAGAAACCTACCCAGTTCACTAAGGTTGCATTCTTGGAAACGAAAGTAATTCTGTCATGCATCAATGGATGTAGGGCTTGGAGCTGATAAGGAGAAGAGTACCCACCAAAAACAACGACAAAGACCTGATCCAAGTATTCTGCAGGACGCCGGCGCTCTTCAGCCCGCAGCCCTGAAGCCTAAACCCTACAAAAAATGCTTACCCATGCGTGAGCTTACTGGTTGCTACTAGGCAGAAGGGGACGTTTCCCTATAGTAGCTTGTAGACAAGAGCAAAATATACAGAATCAATGGGTGCGTCCATTGCCTTTTTCCCTGCTGAAAACCCTAGACCTTAGATACAGCAAATTCCACGTATTGTCCGTTCACTCATTCCTTACAAGCATCCAGCAAGTCGGATGTTCGGCCAAACTTCCGGTCGTGTCGCTGTCAAAGATCTAGAGTCTTCATACCAGCAATCTCGCACAAACACGACAGCTTGCAATTCAGCCCATCTGGGACTGGTTTTCTATAGACGTAGAACCCTAAACAGCACCTGAGGGGGTGAGGTTGGGTGAGATTATCAGAATTTGCCCAGTTTGTACGTTTGCATGTTACTACAGGCGTCCATTCAACATGGATGCGAATTGCTTAATATTAATGCTCTTGGATCCTTCAAATACGGAAGTCTGATGCCAGAACCCAAACACCTCCAATGGAGGTACCTAGAGCGTCATAAGAGCTCGTGGACGCCAAACCCTGAGCCCTAAATCGTCACTCCTCGCTGTCTTCCGGAGGCTCATCCTCGAAGAAGCCATCCATGTCCTTCACTAGGATGTTGGCAAAAAGTGTGAATCAAGTGGAAACTGGAAAAGCGACCTGCAGGGTTGGGATAGATAGGGTTTAGAGACTACGCCAAAACGGTTTTTTGGTCACCTCAATCCTCCAGCTACGACGCTACAACTATTGAACAAGCCTTGTTGGAGTGGCTCATGCTTCGCAATTCCTATCAACCAAGTTCTTGCTTCTTGGCTACACTCCCTGCAAAGATGTTTTCAAGTTTTAGGGTTTGGGTTTAAGTTCAAAAGCAGAATGCCCTAAACCCTGAACCCACAACCCAAACCGTATCCTAAACTGAAACCCTTTAAAGGCCCAAACATAGGCCCAAGCTCTCCACCCGAACCCTAAACCCTAAATCTTGAGGATTTTCCAAGAGGTCCACGTAAAATCGGCGAGGCTGTAGAAATGGAATGCACAAGCTTGCAATATTATACCGTGCCGGCATTATGGTCCTGAAGTCTCTGGGGTTTAGGGTTTAGGGTTTGGGGTTTAGGGTACATACAACCATAGTACTGCGTACCTCAGCGAAACCTCAGAATTCACGCTTCTACACTACGCTGAGATATGCTGTACAACAACCATGTGAGCGCATTGCTTGCACTCTGAGTACCACTAGTACGTAGCCTTTAAGTTCTCTGCATATTGTGACCAGATTGGAACCGCCAAAAAAACACAACATAAACCAGATAAGAAAACTCCTATCTAGAACATTCTTATAGTTGGAGTATGGGGAAAGGGGTACTCATACCTCATAAGGATTACAGAGCCTTCGACTAGGGACCAAACAGGGACCAAACAGCTTCAGCAAAATCATGTAGCGGCCCGTTCAATCAGAATAGGGATTTGGGGTATATCATGCTGACATTGGTATAGGGATTATGTGGGGGGACTTTTGATAGGTTTTCAGGTCTCTGCAGTGTAACTATTTGTTGCAACGAACACCCATCGCCCTTCAGCCAAACTAAAACTGCAGCGTTCATGAAGACGAGTACGCTTCAGAATGCCTGCTGCAATCACTTCAAACTAGTCTTGTTGAACGCCTTGCTTCGCCAGTGGAGCGCAACTGGTTCAAACCCACGCTTGGAACGCTACCTGCGCTCGCACACCCACAGGCAACTCAAACCCCGCAAGCACTGTCCGAGGCATATGGGAACTTCCAAACGCATTCGTCTGGTCACCTTGTTGGAAGTCCCTATCAACCCATAGCTAACACCCTAGGCTACAATCCAAAGCCTATAGCATAAATCCGTGAAACCTAGACCCTCAAGTCGAAATCCCCTAACCCTTAAACCCCTAAAAAATAAACCCTCATAAACCCTAAGCCCTCAAGCCGACATCCCTAAACCCTTCACCTGGTCACAGGGTTTAGGGTTTAGGGATTTAAAGCCCTAAACCCTGAAGCCCTAACCCCTAAACAGCCCAGGTCCTTCACAAGGAAAAGGCATGCCCCCGGCCCGTCAGTCACGCAAATGTTGGTGATGTAGGCCTCCACTTGGATTTCATAGGTGCCAAACCCTTCATAGGGAATATATTACGTGGCACTTAGGACTAACCCTTAGGTACCTATAGGAGGAACATAAGGGAATCCCAAAGGCTTAATGATCTAAGGTCCAAGCTAAGTCCCAAGGAGTATAGTAAAGCGATTTCATGCCTTCATGGGTGTAGTAAGGTGCTTATGATATGGGGGATGTATGGGGTGCATTCTTGCACCACCTGGGCGTGATACACTCTTTCAGGGCTTTATAGAAATCAAAGGGACTCTACTGGGAACCCCAAATAGGGAACCCCAAGAATATAGCAGGAATATAATGGAATATAAGGACCCTGATAGGTATATTGATATTATATACCTACTATATTCTTGGGGTTCCCTATTTGGGGTTCCCAGTAGGGTCCCTTTAGAAATGGCCTGGGCTCATGTCCGGAGGTTTACTCGACTTTTGCCTGTCTGGTTTAGTTGGCTTTTGGATGCTCTTGACCCTATAAAATGTCTATTTGGTAGTTTCCCAAAAGAAGGGGACCCCAATACAGACCCCCAAATATTATAGTCCTTATTATAGGGGCCCCTAAGAAGGTACCCACCGTCTTGAGGGTTTAGGGCAATAATTTGGCTGTGGCTCGCCGGCTGAATTCAGGTGACTTGCAGTCACATCTTTGAGAGTAGGGTTTAGGGTTTAGGGTTTAGGGTTTAGAGCAGCATCTTCAGCAATTTCCAACACGCCGTGTAGGACACTTGGAAGTGCTTCGCATTAAATGCTGCGCATGACGTTAAGAAGCCTACCCTAAACCCAAATTTGAACCCCTAAACCCTAAACGAGGATTCTAGAACCACAATGTTGGTAGTTACCCAGGCTTCTAATTTAAGGCCTGCGTCCCTAGACTCTATGGGCTTAGGGTTTAGGGTTTAGGGTTCAGGGTTTAGGGTTTAGGGCCACCATAGACCGTGAAGGGGCATATGTCAACATCAGGTGCCTGCCACGCCTGAATCCCCCTACCCCCACTCCCCCCCAAAGATTATCGTACTGTGCGGGCCTTAAGGGTTTAAAATGTTGGGTTCTGAATTTTGGCACCAAAAAGGGGGGATTCAAGAGTTTAAGGTTCACCTGGACTTGTCAGATGTCTGCATTCATGACAAAAGGGCCGTCTTCTTTAGTGTGTACATGCAGTTCATAAACAAACAGAGATAGGGAAGGGAGCTGTGCTTACTTTGCAAAATACATGTAAATACTCCGATAAACCATGCAATAACCAGTAACAACCCTAGTAAACCTAAACCTTAAACTCCAGACTCAGTCCCACCAGCACTCCAAGTACAGTGCAGGTTCGACCCTAAACCCCACACCCTAAACCCTACACTTTAAACCCTAGTGCTTAGGGCTTGAGATCTATGGTTTAAACTAAATACAGGGGTTAGGTTTGGTGAGGTTTGGATAGGTGCTGGGCATGGATTTCGGGGGTTTTGGGTTTAGGGTTTACGAACTTAGGATTTGGGACTTAGGTCCTCAATGCTGGATGGGTTTAGGGTTTCCCTAAACCCTATAAACCCTAAATCCCAAACACTAAACAGTAGTTTCCATTCTCTTTTCCATTATCCCAATATAACCCTAATATTACCCTAATATGGCCATGTTGGGGACCGTAAACCCTAATCCCAAACGCTCAACAAGAGAGACGCTCTGGCCGCTCAAAGCCTGATTGCCACCACCTCGGGTCATGCTGAGTTTGAGGAATGCGCAACATCAGCCTTCTCTGGGTTGCTGTGAAGGAACGTGAAATAGATTACCACATTAGGGCTTCGGGTTTTAGTAAACAATAGGAACTTGAAATAAATTACCCTAAACCCTAAACCCTAAACCCTATTAGTGCTTCCTGATACATTCGACGATGGCTCGCAAGCTCCTAAGTATCCAAATGGTACAAAGTAGCGGTTCTATGTTGGTTTAGGGTTTAGGGTTTATATGTTATGAACTTATCATATAATTTGGGTTAGTATCCCCTGTATAGGTACTTAGGATTCCCAGTTTTTCGCAGAATCCTGGTGTACAGCTGAACCGGACGGATTCAAAATCCCCTACATCATCCCAAATGAGAACCTTAGAGCCCAAAGCCCTAAGGTAGCTTCCAGGTTGAGGACCCCAACCCTAAACCCTTAGGGTCTAGGGTTTAGGGTGAACCCTAAACCCTGAACCCTAAACCCTGAACTCTGAACCTGCCATCCCAGGGCCGTGGTGCGAAGGGACGCAAGTAGAACCCTATGCAGGTCCAAAGCCCAAAGCCCTCTGCCCTAAACTCGTGAACTACATAAAGGGTCCTGAATACCTAAAAGGCTGAGGGTTTAGGGCATACCAACACGACTAACCCAAACCATATTTAGCATAGAAACCCTAGTTTATACTATACCACCCTAGACCCTAAACCCTAAAGCCTGAACCCTAAACCCTAAACCCTAAACCCATAGGTCTACTTAGGATCCCATGGGCTGCCAAGCCTGTACGAAGCAACGATTCACCCGTGCGGCGTCGATTCGTGGAGTCGACCATGAGTACCAGTCCAAAATGGACCTTTGGTTTAGGGTTTAGGGGTTTAATGGGTTTAGGGTTTAGGGTTTTGGGGTTTAGGGTTTAGGGTTTAGGGGTTTAGGGCTTAGGGATCCTTATCACGATGCGGTGTGTGGGCACCGACAGAAGCACGCGAGAATGGGAACAAAATCAAACTGCGCATTTGGGCCGGCTCGAGGTTCAGTTACGGGTTTTGACTCCGCCAAATTCAAAGAAGGCCAAAAAAGCAACAGACACACCCTAACCTCTAAACCCTAAACCCTATACTGTAGTTTCTACTTTCTTTTCCATTAGCTCAAAAAACCTAAATGGAGGGTTGTTCCTTCAGGCAGCGCCGGCAGCCAACCCGGAACCCCAAACCGGAAAATCCAAATTCTGAACTCAGTCCTTGCAAAATCCTTCCTCATAAGGGTTCCCGTGCCACCTCCCTCTGTACTAGGCCTCCGAAAGATCCCTCGCTTAATTACTTACCTTTTACTAAAATATATTGGGGTTATTTTGGGGACAAAATGGAAAAGAACATGGAAACTACTACAGGGGAATGAAGGAGTGGAAAAGAAAATGGAAACTACGACACTAGGTTATACAGTATGGGGTGTTTTTAAGGATCCACGCCTGCATTCCTGGCTAACCCAAGGTAAGATTGGGCTTATTTTGGGATATCACGCGCTAACTACGGGGGAGCCTTGGCGGGGTAGGGGTCGTTAGGAAACTCCGTGAAGAATGGATCTTGCCACTGCGAGGCATGTAAGGGGAAATGGATAGACGCAAGCCCACCAAAATCAACTTGCATCGTGATCCATCTTTTTGGAGAGCGCATGTGCTCCAATGGATTCTTGCATCGGGCTGCCATGATGAGCTTTGATATTCCAT
The DNA here is from genome assembly GCA_905231905.1 of Symbiodinium pilosum. NCBI lineage: Eukaryota > Dinophyceae > Suessiales > Symbiodiniaceae > Symbiodinium > Symbiodinium pilosum. Next base: position 36,243 of record CAJNIZ010041513.1, read on the forward strand.
GGCAGATTCCCCCGCCTGGGTGGCCAAGTGGCCAAAATGGCCCTGCTTCTTCGCGGCGCTCAACCGAGATGTATGGCACGGCCATGCGCTGCGGAGCTCTCCTCAGGGCGTCTTGGCCGTGGCCTGGTCCTGCTCCTTCTCCTGCTTATTCCGCCAGGCCACGGCATGCTTCCAGGCTTTCTCCACCTCTTTCTCCGAGAAATCCTTGGGACGAGACCTCATGCTCCGTCTCTTGCCTGCTACCTTGCACTGGGCAAGCCAGCACTGCTCCCTGAGGACCCACGTCACTCCCACCTCCGGCCCAAGCGGCGTGAAGCGCTTCAGCTCACAAAGCTTCTTCACCGGCACCACGTTGCCCTCAACTTCCTTGATGCCCAGCTCCGTGGCCAGCTCCCGTGCTTTGGCCTCGGCCTCCTCTTGGGCTGCAAAGTAGCCGCAGTGCAAACAGTTCTTCGTGGCAGGATGTCCAAACCGCACCCGCCATTTCTGACGGTTTTTGTCATAAAAAACTCCCCTCACCGTGGAGCGTTTCTCCGCTATTCGCGGCTTGAGGCTGCCCTTTCGCACCAGCTCCTCTCGGTAGGCCTTGGCTTCGCACAGCGCAGCCGCCACGGCCTGCTCCTCGCCAAGGCCCTGCTGCAGGAATTTGGAGATGGGGAAGTTGATTGTGCGTTGCTTCCCGAGCTTCTGCACGTAGAGCCGCCAGCAGAATTTGAACCGCTGCCAGCAGATGCCTTGCACGCCGCTCCTGCACTCCAGGCTGAATCGCTTGTGAGCTGCCTGGCCCACTCGAGCTTCTTGTCCCTGGGCGCGGTCTTGCGGGGCCTCTGCAGCGCAGCCCTGCTCGCCTCCATGGAACGGTGCACCACTTGACATTTGCGGCTCCAAGGAGTTCGCTTCCTCAGGGCTTGTCCGGATCAAGCGCAAGCGCCGCCGCTTGGGTCTGTGATCGCCTGAGCTGCACTTGCAACCATTCTGCAAAAATGAAGATGCAGCTTCCCAGGAAATCAAAGACATATTCAAAACATGCGAATAGTTTGCTGCAACCGGATCCTAACACACTACCCCACAATTACGAAAACACCTGCTTTGTGGCAGGTGGCAGCAAACCCTATCGAAGTCGACAGGCTTCGTCCAGAGCCCCTCCGCCTGCTTGCGACCGGAGATTTGGGCTCAGGCTGGGCTTGCTTTAGGCAGGGTTCAGGTCATATTGGGGTTTATGTTGGGGGTAATATTGGGGTTATATGAGCAGCTACCTAACTTATTAAACAGCCAAATAAAACATCGCTTCGGGGGGGCCTATCGCTTTACATTGGTTTTGCACACTGCTGTCATCCATTTCGGTGGTATCCCTTGGGGGGCGGCCTATCGCTTTACTGGGGTTTTGCTCATGTCCCTGGATTTTATCTGTGCCTGCTCTTGGCTCCTACACGATAATAAAAGCGGTCGCGCATGTCAATAGGGATGGAGGACAAGAAAATGGAAACTGCTATAATGGGGTTCTAGACTTGGTTCCCAACCTTCGTCCCCTAGGCAGAGAAAAGACCTATCTTGAAGCTTAGCTAAAGTTGACCCAGAGTAGGGCTGGACATAGCGGTGCACGGCGATCCTTCGCTAACATCGTAGAACCACGGCTTGGGATCGCCACGCAAAGAATACTCGGAGACAAAGACCAAATTTGCGCGACACGAACCATTCTTCAGTAGGCGATAAGTACGAGGGACCTCCGAGTATCAACAAAGCAGGGGTGATACCGCTGGCAGTCTTCGTGCCAAGATATTTTGATGAGCACACTACTTCATTCAACTGTGATGACAGTCTGCGCTTGGCTTAGCTTATGAAGAAGTGCATCTCGTGCCCAAAGTCCATGTAGATGCCTCCTTTTTCTGGGTAAGAACGTGTTCAGATTTTGTAGTTCAGGGCAGCAAGACAACCAGGTGCAGCCAGGCTCTGAATTCAGGAGGTCGGCAAAGCCCCAGGATTTGGCTTCTCTGGGTCGAGGAAAAAATCATTGCATGCTAAGATCAAAAACCGCCCAACCCAACTATAATCCCTAAAATAGTCTGGTAGTTTCCTTTTTCTTTTCCATTATCCATCTATAACCCGTACGTTCAACATTGGAAGTGGGTGATGGTTGAGCATTAATCTGAGCTATAGTCTAATCCTTAAAAAGGTTATCTAGGGGGTTATATAGGAAACTATCATACGGGTTATAAAGGGGGTAGGCTAGGAGTTTAGACAATGGCTAGTATGAAGGGATCTTGAAGATTCCACGAGCACCCAGGTGTCAGGTTGCATGAGCTATAGTCTAAACTCCTGGTATCCTCACCCCTAAAGTAGTTCCCGATATAGTCCCTTATATAAACCCTTTTAAGAAGTTTATACTATGGCTCGCATCATCTTGCATTGCATTGTTCAACCAACGAGCACATTGCTCATCAAAGAGGCTCTACACGCTCTATGCGAGGTCCGAACTGGAGAAGCCCCAGTTCCTTAACCATACGCTGCTAGACACCCTAAACCCTAAACCCTAAACCCTAAACCCTCGAAATAAGGTTTAGGGTCCAGGGTGCCAAATTACATAACACGTGTGTCTCTAAATACGCCTACCTAGGTTAGCGGGGCCAATACAAACCCGAGAACTTACAGCTCAGGGTCAAATACCACGCGGGACCACGCATGAGCCGTGACATTCTGCTGCGTCATGGAGTGGGGGAATTGATCTTTATACCAATTCTCCATATGGTAGCTTCCCTAAACAGGGGGACCCCAATATAGACCCCAATATACTATAATCCTTGGTATAAGGACCCCCAAAGTGGTACCCCTAATTTTGGGAAATCCCCATATGGGTGGTTGTCAAAATTATTGTCCCTTTTGGGGTGCCTATTATAATACGGCACCTGATATTTAGGGTACCCAAAAATGGACCATAATGTTGACAACCTCCCATATAATCACCTCTTAAACTCTCTAGTTACTCACTCCGCCACTCTCCCGTAAGCACCCAAAGACCAAAAGCGAAAATAGAGTGCTTGGACCCCTCAAAGTATGTAGAATACTGGCCTCTTAGACAATTTGTAGGGGTTTGAGGCCATTAGTCTACCTACTTTTCAGGGTCACCCTACAGCCTAAACAGTATATGTGAGGTGCACCCCCACCCAGTAATAGTGACTATAAGGGATAATAGGGATTATATTAGGGTCCTCTTCTATTCTTATTCTACCACTATTACAGGGTGGGGGGTCCTCCTGAAATATATGTGTTTGGGGTTTAGGTAAGAGCTTCCATTCTATTCCACTCCCCCTTAATGACGATGACTGGTCAGGCCGAGGCCAAGGAGCCCCAACACATGCACGAGGGGGGGGGGGTGGGGTTAGGGTTTAAGGTTTAGGGTGTAGGTGTAATAGTATGTGGGGGTGGTCCCATTTTGGGGGTCCCCATTATAAGGACAATAGTCTGTTGGGGTCTATCTTGGGGTACCCTTTTTTAGAGAATCTACAAGGTATCCATAAGATCATATGAGCCATAGTCTAAAATATCCCCCTTAATAAGCCTTGTAGTAGATATATAATCCCCTATATATCTCCCTCTGAGGAGTTTAGACCTTAGACCTTAAACCCTAAACCCTAAATCCTAAACCCCAAATCCTAAACCCTAAACCCTATATTATCCCCTATAACCCCCTTTAAGGAGTGTAGACTATAGCTCAAATCATTCCTATATAACCCCAATAGAATATGGTAGCTTCCATTTTCTTTTCCATTATCCCACTATGACCCTAATATTACCCCAATGGGACCCTAAACCCTAA
>CAJNIZ010041513.1:40214-58355 GCA_905231905.1 Symbiodinium pilosum
TAAACCCTAAACCCTAAAGGTCCTATGGCATGTAACCCAGAAGATGAGGGCCAAAGTCGGCCCAAAGGTCAGGCTACAGGGTTTAGGGTTTGCGGGGTCTGGTTTACCTGGACCTCAAAAGTAGGTAGAATAATGGCCTTTATGGCTGTTATTATGGGTTTAGGGCTATTATTTTACATACTTTTGGGGTTTAGGTAGGGCTTAGTGTTTAGGATTTAGGGTTTGGGGGAGTCTGGAGGGTGTAGAGGGTTTAGAGTTTCGGGTCTAAGGGCTTTGGCTTGCTTCCCTACACCCTGAACTCTAAATCCTAAAGGCCGAATCCTAGACCGGATCTCTTCAAAAAAAGCTCTGAACCCCATATAACCCATTATAGTAGTTTCCATTTTCTTTTCCGTCATCCCTATATAACCCCAATATATACCCTATTATAACAATCTCTGCACATCTCTGAACCCTCAACACGGCCTCCATCACTATCTCTTGCTTGATCCAGTCCGCCACCTTGTCATCGCGCCAGCCAGCGTCGCGATTCATGTGATAGCTTCCGGATGTCGAGCTATCCTCCGCGATCTGGCTGTTTAGGGTTTAGGGTTACGGGTCTAAAGTTCTAAGACCGAAAGCTTTTTCTGGAAGCCCAGAAGTGTAAAGTTCTTCTGTTGGCCAAGTAAGATTTAGGCGCGGGGGTTCAGGGATGAGAGGATGGTGTCTGAGGATCCTGCAAATTTATGGGGAGCACGGTCTTGTTGATCATATCCGGGCAACTTGCACAACCTTGAAAACATGCTTGTGCATCCTGGCTGATGTGAGTAATCCCCTCTCCCTAATATTAACCTCCCAAATCACCCCTAGTGTGGGTTTAGGGCTTAGGGTTTAGGGCTATAACATACCACATTATGTAAGTATTGAATATTAGGGGGGGGTGGGGGAGTTAATCTTGGAAGAGGCCCCTAATAATTGATCGCCTACGAACTGCCAAGCAAACTCAGGTCTATAAGGCTTCAACTGTTTGAGAAACTCCCAGATCAGATTATGCGCAGGAGTCGTTGAAGCCCACCCTAAACCCTAAACAGTTCTAAATCAGATAACTAAGCGCCTGCCACACCAAACCCTAATCCCTAAAACCTAAACCTTGGGTCATTCCCCCTCCCAGTAACTGTCCTTAAAGTGGCCTTATTATGGGGGCTCTTATAACTCCTATAACCCATTGTGGTAACAGTTACTGTAAGGGGGAATGACCCAACCTAAACCAATGCTTCTCAAAATCTGGGCCCGCCTTTGGGGTTCCCAAGCTAAATACTAAAAGATTACTTTCGGGTATAGAGAGGTTGCCAAACCATTCGCATCAGTGAAGGAGTGTGTATGCTCATAATGTGCATTCCAGGGCCCCTGAAGTCTAACCCTTGAGCTGAACCCCCAACTCTACACCCCGTCCCCTAAAACTGCAAATCTCCCAAAACCTTAAATGCCAAATCCCTTTAGAGCGGGATGAAGGTTTCGGGTTTACATAATGTTCAATTTGTCTAAGATTTGTATGCATGGTTCAGGCCCTGAGGCGCAGGAAACTCTGCGTGGATCAGGGTTCCCATTCAGGAACCAACCCCTGGAGACTTGTGCCTCGAAATACGAGACAACTCTATAAAATGTTAGTGTTACATATTAGGGTTATATTGGGGTTATATTAGGGTTCTATTGAGGTTATATTGGGGTTATATTAGGGGTATTATTAGAGTCTCGGAGTTTGGGGTTCTAGGCCTCAAGCCACAATCATGCCTCGATTTTGAATGACTCGTTCAAGGTTTGGGGTTGCGAGTTAGGATTCAAGGTTCCAGGGTCAAGAAACCAAGTCTCCAAAAACGTGAAAGCTGCCGGCGAAAGCTAGGACGCTCCGAGCGCCAGTGGAGCAGGCGGGTGCCGAGGCTGCGCAAGCTAAGCCGGGCTTACAGCGTGCTGAGCCTCCGAGTCTGTAGTTGAAGACTCAATGCTCGCTTAGCATACTAATTGCAAAGATCAAGAGTATCTGTTGCAGGGCTAACAACAGGATCTAGGATAAAGTTCTGACTATTGCAACACGTCAATACCAACGCCCGAAACTAGAGGAGGCATTTGCCTGCAGCACAGGCTGTACAGAACTGCATGAAAGCATTCGCCAACATCTAAGGTGTAACGAGCGTCCCGCCTCCAAGCTCATGAGGAAACCTACATACGCCCTTTTGAGAAGGACTGTAGTCTACATTTTGGGGCCTCTTTTGATCTTCCAGTCGGGCTTGGGGAACCTGAGTTGACGTGTCAGGCACTGTGTAAGTTAATGTCTAATTTCACAAAGGAGCCCGTGCCATGTTGGAACTTTGCAAGAAACTGGCGTGATGTAATACCTAGAGGAGCAATTTGGGGGTATAAACTGAAGCATTTTTCTATCACTGCCTATACCTTGATGAGCTCTACTGCTACCTTGGTGTGCTGCTTCACCCTGGCTTGAGAGCTTGAGCAACGAAAGCAATTCAGCCATCACTAGGTCAGACGTTCAGGTGACTTAGTGTCCCTAAGCCTGTGACCAAGCCCTAAAGCCTAAACCGCAAACTATTAGGGATCATATAAGGATTATATAGCGATAATGGAAAGAAAAATGGAAACTACTACAGTGGGTTATATAGGGGCATATAGGGATTATGTAAGGATACAATCTGTTCTCTAGCTCGGAAGCCCCCAAGCCTCCGGGGGATAACAGAATTTCGGGTTTACAGAGCTTGGTATTTGTGGTCTTTGACTCTCAGATCGGAACCTGACCGCTAGAAGACCCAATCCCCTAAACCCTCAACATCACTAGCAAAGTCAATTTGAGATCTATTGGAGGTGCCCTATACCGAATTGTACAAGGCTGTCTGGGAATCTATGTTGAGAGGGTTCAGCGTTTAGGGTTTAGTGCCGAATAAGAGGGATTGGGGGATTGGCTGCCGCTCGATGGGTTGAGCGAATTACTATGGGTCTTCAAAGAATCAGCTAGACCTTAAACCCTAAACCCTATAGTAGTTTCCACTTTCTTTCCGTTATCCCTATATAAGCCCTATTACAACCCTAAACCCTAAACCCTAAACCCTTAAACCCTAAACCCTAAACCCCCATAATAACCCCAAAGGCCCTAAACCCTAAGCTCAGGCGAGCTGGTCTTCATACAAAGCCAAGAGCTGCCTGCACCAACCTGTTCAGGTTTCTTCTATGCTGAATAATGTAGACCCATGATTAGTAAACCCCCTCCTTTTAAGAGGCCTACTATTATAATTCCGAATAATAAGGGGAGGGGATTTATTAATCAGGGCTCTGGGTTACGACGTGCTCAAGGAGGCCCTTTGCACAGCCTTGTAAACTGCTAGCGCTAACCCCAAACACCTACGCCCACGCATTTTTTCTGTAATCCTTGTGCATCCATAATATCCAAACTTCTAATCGATCTTTCGACGTTCTGGCGGGTTCATACAGTAGGGCTTCTATATTAGGAATTATAGTACATCCCTAAACCCCAAACCCTAAACCCTGATTTGGGCTAGTATCCTCTATATAAGTACTCAGGACCTTTTGGGAATGCTTGGGGTTTGGGATTTGAGGGGGAGCAAGGCTGGGAAGATGCTAAGGGTTTAGGGTTTAGGGTTTAGGGTTTAGGGTTGGGTGGAGCCTGTGGGGTATACGGGGATTCACAGGTCATACTGAAGATAAAAGCAATGGTGATGTGTGCTAGATGGAAGCCTGGAGGGCTTGAATGGACATGTGTAGGGCTCGAGGTAGCTTGAGCTTATATATAAGAATGCCTTCGTTGATTGTGCTTTAAGTTTTGGCGCCGTTTCGTTTACCTACCTTTGAGGTCCATGTACTTCTCCGTAGTGACACCTGAATGAGCCTACACTTAGAGCCATATGAGCCATAGTCTAAACTCCTAGTATCCCCCTTAATAGCCCCTATAGTAGTCCCCTCTACAATCCCCTATATAACCCCTAAACCCTAAACCCTATATTATCCCCTATATAACCCCCTTTAAGGAGTTTAGGCTATAGCTCAAATCATTCCTATATATAACCCCAAGATAATATAGTAGCTTCCATTTTCTTTTCCATTATCCCAATATGACCTCAATATTACCCCAATGGAACCCTAAACCCTAAATCCTAAATCCTAAACCTTAAACCCTAAACCTAAACCATAAAGGCCATATTACTAAGAGCTCATATGAAGGGGAAATCTCCTCTACACTGCCCCAGTCGCTGCAGTAGAGCGGCGTGTTGTACAAGGCAGACTGCAACGCCGCCACCTACTGTTTAGGGGTTTTAGGGTTTAGGGTTTGGGGGTGTTAGGGTTTAGGGTTTGGGGGTTTAGGGTTTAGGGGGCTTTGGGGTTTGGGATTTGGGGGTTTAGGGTTTGTAGGCCACCTATCACCAAGACTTTGCACGGTATAGGGCTAAGAGGTTCACTGTGGGGCTAAGGGTTTGCAGATTTTGGGGTTGAGGATCTAGGGCTCAGTTGCTTTGGGCTTGATGTTCAGGGCTGAGGGTTTCGGATTTAGAGTAGCTGTTTTTAATTTGCACCACTAGGCATTCAAAAAGCCATCAGCAACCGCAATTAGCCCTATACCCTATAATAGACCCTGAACCCTGAACCCCAAACCCTGAACCCTAAAGCCGAAACCCCATCCCCAGTATGAAGCAATTTACTAAGTCCTGTGGGCCTCCAGGTACGGTTCGAACCCTCGCTCTTTAGAGGCTCAGCGGGGTTTAAGGTTTAGGGCAAGTTCAGGGCAATATTACTCCTACATGAACCCGAGAAGTACGTACACTGATCATGCGACTGAATGCTTTGTGTGCGATCAGGTGTTGTACTTGTCCCCAACAAGAAACATTGCACACTCAAGGGAGCAATTGCCTAGACTTCTGCGTTATTCTACAAGTAACAACGGAGCAATCCCTTCATCGGCTCCCTTTCTTGATCCCCATACTACCCCCTGTGGGCTCCCTGCGAATTAGGGCTTTGAAGATAACTAGGCAAGCCTATTGTGGAGGTTAGTTACCGGTTGTGAGAGTTCCTAAGTGGGTGATTGAAAGGTCTAGGTAGTGCCTGCAAGCACTCCATGAGCAGCTCATGTTTTGCTTCTTCTGTGGCGTTGCGGACATGACATCTCCAGCAGTCGGGAGTCAGACGTTTTGCGCGCACAGTTAGAGGACAGGTACCGCGATCAAAGCTTTGCGTGAGGATGTCCGTATAGTCCCCCTAAAGTAAATAGAATATGGCTTTCCGTATACTATAATAAGATCCCCACATACCCCATATTGTATCTACTAAGGGGGACTATATCCCTGAAACCAAGTGTAGGCTGGCAGGGAGAGAAGAGCTCCCAAAAGGGCGTACGTACCAATGATACGCCCTGTACCCATTTGGGGGTACCATTAAAGGGTTACATTGGGGTTATACTGGGATAATGGAAAATAAAATGGAAACTACTATTTAGGAGTAGCGAACATGGAACAATGTGACAGCTGTGCAAGAAATTGGGGAATCGTGACCATATCGCTCCAAACAGTTGTAGGCTGCTGCGTCGCCAGAAAAAGTGGCCAAGGAGTCTGGCACCTGTTTGCATGTCAATGTTCAAGATCAGGTCGTCTTGGCCTTCTGTTTTGAGGTGGGCTACTTCCAAGAGCAGAGGAAGGAAGTGAAAATTCAAGATACCCGATTTTATCCGTGAAGCCGAATCCCCCTTTCCGGTATCCCTAATACTTAAACCCTTAACCACCGATAGTTTATATAAACTTTCTTTTCCACAGCTGGGCAGTGACCGGACCCATGCCCCAGGATTTTGTGCAACAAGCGCTGGTGCGCACTGTTCACCTTAATCACAAGCTGTTAGGTTTAGGGGTGTAATTAGGGTTTAGGGTTTAGGATTTAGGGATTAGGGCTCATGCTTTGAGGGTTCGAGGTTTAGGGTTTCGGGTGATGAGGCTGAGTAACAACCTTTTCTATCTTCCAAAAGGAGCCCGCCAAATTCGGCTTGCACGGGCTTGTGGTCTATACTCCCCTTAAGTAGATAGAATATGGCTTTGGGTCATTTATAATAGGATCCCCAAATACCCCACATTCTATCTACCGAAGGGGAACTATACCCTAAACTCGAAACCCCTGTATTCTATAGGATTTCACGCTTCAGGCTTGCCCCCCCCACCATCCTAAGAAGCAATGAAGGGCTCGTGGGAAACTTCGTTGAATATGAGCTGTAGTCTAAACTCCTAGTATCCCCCTAATAGTGTTTAGGGTTTAGGGTTTGGGATTTTAGGGTTTAGGATTTAAGGTTTAGGGTCTAAACTCCTAGTATCCTCTTATTAAGCCCTATAATGCTCCCGTATATTATCCCCTATATAACCCCCTTTAAGGAGTGTAGACTGTAGCCTATATGTAGCAACGACGCCCATACTTCAAAAAGGAGAAAAATCCCTAAACCCTAAACCCTAAAAGCATCTCTGACATTCTCAGGCCTGGTTACAGCGACCGGCAAGCAATTGCCTCTGGTTAGCGAAAGGCTCAAGGAATGGAATCTCATAGCAACCCTACATATATATGTATATATATATATAGATAGATAGATATGACCCTAAAACCCTAAACCCCAAGCTCCTCAATAGTATAATGATTTGCATTATCTTGTCCACACCTTCATTCCATGCGAACCAGAGAGAACCCTAGATCCTAAACCCTAATCCCTATAACCCGAACCCAATATATCCCTACATAACCTACAGTATATCGAAAACAACTCCTACTTGGAGGGCCAAGGGGGCTTAGTAAGTAGGTCGGTAATGGGGATAACTGGGTTACTAGATGGCTTATATGGTTTCTGAACCTGAGTACTAAGTCCCCATAGCCGTCCAAGCACACCATTCCTCCTTTACCGGGACCCCCCAAGACAAACCCCTAAACCCTAAACCCAGGCAGTCCTCTCGAGCGAAAAGGCGTTCATGCTCGTAGAACGTAGCTTCTGCAAACCTAGGGGGGCACTGGGTTTAGGGTTTAGGGTTCAGGGTGCTGGTGTCTGGGCCTGGGGTGTAATCTGTTTTGAGAGTTAGATACTGCAAATAGCTAGTCAGCTAGCTAACTATAGCAGTATACAACTACTTATCTGCTGGCTTCCCAAAATAGTGGGCCCCAAAATAGACGCGAACATAGCATTATTATTACCCCCCCCAAATGCTACCCCCTAATTTTGGAGACCCTCCATATGTATATATATATACATATTATATTATATATGTTATATATGTTATATATGTGGGGTACAGGGTTTCCCTATGTTCCAGCACCTTCGTATAGCATGCTTTGAAGGTTTCATATACACAGGGTTTTACCTAGTCCCCTTGGGTAAACGGATCTTTTCTGAGTACCCGCTTGAACTCATATTAAGTGAAACATCCCTGACCCCAAGCGCCGTGAACTAGAGGGGCCTCAACAATTAGAACCTTTCCCCGTATTATCGAAAGCCCCCCCCCATGTATATACTCCGAACCGTATTTAACTCGAACATAGTGGGGGGGGGGGATGTTATGGAAACCGAAATGAAACCGAATGAAAGTCGTTCAGATCGAATACAAAGCCGATTACATTGGATCTTCCCTAATTCAGAAGATCCAAGCCGTAATTAACTTTAGCCTTTGCTCTTTTAATAAAGCTAGTCTGGGGGGCAGATTTCAACATTTTGATTTCAGCATTTTGAATTCTGCGGAACCTGTATTTTGTAGAGGCGAAGATTACAATCATACCTAATCCTTGAAACTGAGGCTATACTTTGGCTGTGCAAAGGTTTTGCAGGAGTAATATGAGTGATGACTCAGGCTTGTACGTGTTATAAAGCTTTTAGAACTTCCCAATCATCGCTTTATGTTCGGTCTGAGGGTTCAGGGTTCCTTCTGATTCTCCAGTACTTGTACCCAAAACCCTAAACCCGACATGCTAGACCCTAAACCCTAGCTCCAAACCGCAAAGCCTAAAGCCGAAATGTTAAACCCTAAGCCTTATATAGCCCTATACCCTATATCCCTAAACCCTCAACCCGACGTGCTAAACCCTCAACCCTAAATTACAGGTTGAGGGGTCCCTAAGCCGCGTGTATGGAGATGAAGGAAGGTATAAGGATCAGCGGCGCCCTGCGAACTAGGTGACCTACCTTACGGAATCCCTGAAGTAACTCTTAAACCCTAAATCCTGAACCCTAAACCCTAAGTCTTAAACCCTACACGCCGCTCCCCTAATGTTGCAAGACTTTATGGGACCTGTGGGGGCCTTGGGAAAGCCTGTGCAAGACCTTCGGGAGTCCCAGATTGTGGTTCCGCTTCTGTGGGACACCTAAGGTTCAGGGTTCAAGGTTTAAGGTTTCGGATTTAGGATGTAGGGTTCCGGGTTTAGGGTTCAAGGTTTAGAGTTCAGAGCTCCGGGTTTCGGACTTAGAGGTTATCCAAATCATGTTCCCTTCTTGCCCGCTCACCCTAAATACTAGGGGCCGTATGATACTGGGGACCCCAGACCCTCCACTTTCACGACATTTCACGACCTACCACATACAGATGCAGATGAAACGTTTGTCTGGCGACGTGGTCGTACCTACAGAGGCCAGTGCACTGGCAAAGTCTTCGCGGCGAGAGAGTTCTGATTGCTCAAAAGTAAGTATACTTCCGAAACCCCTAAACCTTAAACCCTCTTACCCTGACACCCTCAACCCAATACAAATGGTCTTGGGGGCTGGGGATTGGGCCGCTGGGGGTTGGGCCGTAGGCCATCGGGTTGATCTTACAAAAAACTTGTATCTGGCCGAGCGCATGCACAAGCTGATGAAATCCGGGGGCTGTCCCAGCCGCAACTCCGGAAGAGCCAGCGTCCTTGCATTTGTCAATCAGCCGTGCGTAACTGCAGAGCTCTCTACACCTGACTGGCAAGCTGAGCGGAGCGCAGTGCTCTCCAGCATCATTCCTGATGGTTGTGCTCCAATTGGGCCGGCAGCCTTCTGGAGACCCTTTAGGTCGACCGCGACAGGGCACCCTGGCAAAGCCATCCCTCAAAAGGACTTTGTGATGGCGTTTGCGGGCTGACAGCTGGGAATGTCAAATCTTCCACATTCTTACAACTTGTGATTGCCATCTGATGGCGTGTGAGGAAGAGGACATTACTGAATAGGGTTAGGGCTTAGGCTTACTGACTCTAAGCTGAACATCATGCGGCTATCTTGAACCCCAACCTGGACCTGAAATGGCTTAAGGACCCTGAACCCTGAACCCCACACTGGACGTGTTTTTTTCAACACCACCCGAAGGCTCCTGAAGGGCTAGCCAGCACCTCAACCGCATGGTTTAGTACCACTATTGTGCAGGATTATTTGGAGGGGTCCTAAGATTAGGGGTAGCGGGGTGGCATTTTGGGGGTCCTAAAAAGGACTGTGGCATTTTGGGATCTATAGTGGTGTCCCCTTAATTTGTGAAACCAGCATTTCTTGGGTTTAGGGTTTAGGAGAACCCTAAGCCCTTATCCCCCAAGAAACTCCAAAGCCTCCCTCTCAGAGCAGTTTGCAAACATAGGAGCTCCAAACCACTGGTGTGATCTGAGCCATAGTCTAAACTCCTGGTACCCCCCCTTAATAACCCGTAGAATTTTCCCGTATATAATCCCCTTTATAACCTCCTTTACGGAGTTTTAGACTATAGCTCATCTAAAACCATGGCTATTTAACAAAATCGTAGAAAAATACCTGGTTATGACATGGGTTTTCCCACACCTAGGCGTAGTCAAGGCCAGGGGTAACCTCCTCAAACCCAACACCTGGATCCACTTTGGGAGATATTTGAACACTCAAAAACTACAATTTGTTGTTCCGTATTGCGTTCTGTAGAATGCGACAAATTGAATGATACCCGATCTCAAATACATAGCGGGGGCACTTTTGTCAAGATGTCACGATACAGAACCCTTATCCAGCTTCCAACCTTACAGCAATTCCTTAATGACTTCTAGCTGCATGAAAGGGACCCGCGTTTCACATTTCTCAAAGTGCACACTCCGACAACCAAATATCATTCCAGGGTTCCAGGGTTGTACCCCATATAGCCCTTGTATTGTCCCCAAGGGTCCCTTGAAAAGATCCCAAAACCTAGGGGAGGGGTACAAGCCTGAAAACTCTGAACCCTAAACATAAACCCGGAGGACGCTGAGGAACACAGCTCAGTAAGGACTTCTGTCCTCTCGAAAAGCGTAGACTCTAAGGTTTAGGGTTTAGGGTTAAACACAAAACCCCGAAATCCCTAAACCCAAAAACACTAAACACCTAACACCTAAACCGCAAACCCCTAAGCCCCTAAACGCAAAACCCCAAAACCCTCAACCCTTAGAAACCCTGAATAGTATGTTCCATTTTCTTTTCCAGTATCCCTATCATATAACCCCAAGATAACCCCTATATAATCCCTCTATAATCCTACTGTTACCTCATTATTACTAAACCCTAAACCCTATAAACCCTCAAACCCTTAGAAGCTGCGACCTGGAGACTACTTGTCAGGCTTCAGGGATGAATGATTAGGGCTTTACGGGGTTTAGGTTCAGGGTTCAGGGTTTAGGCTTTAGGACTTAGGCCCTAGGGTTTAAGGTTTAGACTTCAGGGTTCAAGGTTTAGGCTTTAGGGTCCAGGCTTTAGGGTTCAGTGGGGCTCTACTCATATGGGACTTTGCCAGAATTCAAGCTACGTTTTCGGGGCTACCTATGATGAAGACTATGGTATTTTGGGGTCTCTATACAGGTCCCGCTATTCAGGGAAAATACTACAGATCCCCAAGTCGTACAATCCTCCCCTAAGCCCTAAACCCCTAAACCCCTAAAAGCTAAACCCTGAACCCCTAAACCCCTAAACCCTAAATCCTTAAACCCTTAAACCCCAAAAGCCTAGGTTTCGGAGAGCACCCTCTGGGGGTCCACAGAGGTCTGCACCCTGGCCCGGACTTTCTAGCAAAGGGACTTCACGAAACTGGCCGCAGCGCGCAAAACCTTCCCGGTGATGGGATTTAAGGGTTGAAGCCTTTAGGGTTTAGGGGTTTAAGGTTTAGGGCTTAAGGGTTTAGAGTCTAGGAGATGAAGGAGTGGAAAAGAGGACGGACTCTGCTTTTTCGGGGGAGTTCAGGAGTGCGGACATGGAAAAAAAACATGCAAACACCTATTGGGTCTTAAGGGCCGAGGGACAAAGTCAGTTCTACTATAACATAGTAGAGTATGGGGGGAGGCGATTGGGGGGGCTACTGTAGAGATCCCTTCTGCTATTCCCTAGTGACAACCATGAAGATATAACCAGGGTCATATTACAGGCTCTATACGGGTAGTTCCCAAAATCAGGTCCCATTTTGGTACCCCTAAATATTAGGTACCGTAATATAATCAAGACGTAAAAGCTTCCCATAGTTTTGAGGATAACACATGTAGTGTTGCTATACATATTGTCCAGCTGGTAATGAGTAGGAGCAGTACCCAACCTAAACCCTAAACCCTACCTGAAGTCCGGGCCGTGGATGTAGGATTTAGGGCTATAAAGTTTAGGGTTTAGGGTGTAAGGTTTAGAGTTACAGCTAGTAGGCTAGCAGTTTGTTCACCATCTGATTCCCATTATTCCCTAAACTATAAACCCTATGTATCTGCTGTGTTTAGGCCCTTGTAGTACTGTGGATGCTAGAAGTTCTGCTTGGCCTGGGGACCATAATTCTCAGGGTATCTGGTGGTTTGGGTCATGCATATGCTTGGGACCTACCATGGGATGTTACTATTACTGGTGTCATGAGTATTCTTATTACTAGTGCTACTATTACTACTGGTAGCACCTGAACCCCCAAAAGTATGTAAAATAATGGCCCTAAACCCATAATAATAGCCATAAAGGCCATTATTTTACATACTTTCGGGGTCCAGGTAGTAGTGTTGGGAACTTCAGGCTTCTCAAGTCAAGATTTGGGATCCTTTTTGGTCCCGTGGTGGACGGGGGACATCTTGTCCAAAATCCCTGAGCCCCTCACCTAAATCATTATGTTGTTAAGCCCTAAAACCCTGAATCCCTAAACCCTAAACCCTAAATTCAAATCCTGTCCCACACTTGCCCTCCGCCAAAACTAGCATGGCAGCCCAACAGGGGCTCGCGACCATTAATCTCGAAGCCCTACACCCAAATCCCATGCCCCAAGACTAGTAGTTATATAGGAGTAAAGAAATATAGAATGTTTCTAGCTACCTTAAAATTATGTACTGTACAAAGTCTAAAGAAGACATTCCTATTTTCAGGCGTTGACGAAGAATCCCTTCAATGGGTCATGAGGACGCTCCAGTCACCCTGCTTAGGGTTTAGGGTACTCTACCTGGGGACCCACGTATACGAATAACAGCTACATTGGGTCATGAAGTCTATAAGTGCTACCTATATTGGGCTACTCGAATCCAGACCCCTAACCCGGAACCCTAATTCACCCAATTTTGCTGTTTTCTCCCAAGCCTGAATCTAAATTTGAGACTATGGACCCCTACCTAAACCCTGAAACACTTAAACCCTAAAACCCTGAACCGATCCTAGGGTCATTTGTCTTGGGTTCAGCTAAGGAATTCTGCGAGCTCCGTTTATGCTTAGTTCCCAAGGCCAAGGCCCAGGAAGCAGGTGCCAATGTGGGGTTTGGGATTAAGGTTTAGGGTTTAGGGTTTAGGATTTAGGATTTAAGGTTTAGGTTTTAGGGTTTAGGTTTAGGATTTAAGGTTAAGGGTTTAGGTTTAGGATTTAAGGTTTAGGGTTAATCTAAACTCCTTAAAAGGGGGGTTATTTAGGGGATTATATAGGGATTATATAGGGGAATGTTATAGCGGCTATTAAGGGGCATACTAGGAGCTTAGACTATAACTCATATATCCCGATAGACCCCAGATTCCTTTTCATTTTCCATTTTCTTCTCCATTTGATTCTCCATTATAGGGCTTCTTCAGGGGGATACTAGGAGTTTAGATCCTGAACCCTAAGCCCCAGGGGTTTAGACTATAGCTCATGTTAGCCCATGGTGACGACCTTAGACCCAATTAACAGAGCCGAACCCTTACATATGGTTCACACCCCCGGGCCCTAAACCATAAAGCCCTAAACCCTCAACCCCAAGCCCTAACCCTAAACCGTAAGCCACATAAGCCCTAAACCCTAAACCCTCAGCCCTAAACCCTGCTATGCTTCACGCGGTTTTGGGCATAGGGCTTACATTGCAACATTAAGCCCTAAGCCCAAGCCCAGGATCGCCTCAAAAAATCTAAAGAGCCAAAGCCAGAAGCCGTTCAGGGTTTAGGGAATAAGGTTTAGGGTTTAGGGAGTAGGGTTTAAAATGTAGAAAACTTATAATCCGCATTGCGAACAGTCAAAAGCCTAAGCGCCAAATCTTAAATTCGAAAAACGTAAAGACCTTAACCTTTGAAAGCCTAAGCCATCATGTTGCCCAGCCTTCTCTAAACCCTAAACACTAATTGAACCTCAAAATCCATTACTAACCCTTCTACTCAGCCTTGGGTACGAGCTGATGGTTCTGACACCACTCCTTCCGCTGTGCGGAAGGGGTTCTGCGCCAAGAGGCAAAGGCCTTCCCAGGGTTTCAGGATTGAAGATTTGAAGTTTAGGGTTGAAAGTTTAGGTGTCCCTTTAAATTAAATGAGTTGAGACGGGAAGCCTTTCCGAGGTGTCTCAAAAGGTACAGTATGTGGTCGCAAGGACCTGGTGCTGCTCATGCAGGCATCTTAGGGCGAATGTACAATACCCGGTCAGTACTCTTCAGGGTAGTTCGCGCGGAAATCGGGAAAAACTACAAGAAAGGAACACAAACAAATGCTACACACACAGATGCAGCCTAGCTCTGGGGGTATCTTGCATATGGGTACTGTTGTGATTTATCACGATACCAAACCCCTACCCTAAAGCCCAAATTCTTAAACCATACGCTAGAGCCCCAAAGCATGAAACCCTAAACCCTAAAACCCACACCCTACGCAGTGATAGGGTTACCCAAGCAACCCCAAACCGACTCTCCTCAGCCCCGCATGGATTATCTCCATTACTCTTCCTTTGAGGGCCCAGTATACAATAATCGTATACTTTGGGGGCCTTGGAACAATAATTGTCAGTGAGGTCTCCAGGAGTATATGATAGTCCAATACTTTGGATTGGACGGTTGGACTCTTAGGGTTCCGCGTAGAAGAAACCAACATGGGCGGGCCGCCTGCACTGTAATAGGAATTTAAATTGTGTTAGACCGATCAGGGAAAGCCGCTAAAGCCCAGCTGTGAAAATAAAACCACCAACAATTTTCAAGCAAACTTTTTCCGGGCAAACTCTGAATATTTGGGGACGGTCACGCTTAACCCCAGTCCCCAAGCAATCCTCAGCCAAAATCCCTTTCTGCTGTAACCTTCAATCCTACCAAATCCTACGTTGTCAACCTACATTCCTCAAACCCCGACTCCCTAATCCCCAAACTCTCAAACTCTAAACCATGAGCCCTACGTGGACTTGAAACTTAGGTATTTAAGAGCGGCTCCACATAAATGAAAGAACCAAACAATGGTGTGTCCTGCACACTTTTGGGGCTCAGGCGGTCCCGCAACCTAAGCTGAACACACTAAGTCCTAGCTGCCCCTATATGCCCCCCATAACTCTGTATGATCTTAATTCCTAAACCCTCACCTCGAAACCCCTGAACCCTGAACCCTGAACCCGAAACCCTGAAATCTTAAACACTGAGACCTTAAAACCTAAACCCTAAAGCCCTTAGGCCCTAAACCCTACACCCCAAACTGTCACCCCACCTTTTGAGACGTCCTATCAAGCCCTCTAGAACCCAGTTGCCATTTCATGTTCCGTTCTCTTTGCCATGTCATTCTCCACTATCCCCTTAACCCTAAACCCTCAAACCCTGAAAATCCTAAACCCTGAAACCTGAAACCCTGAAACCCTAAACCCTACACCCCACACCCTAAAAGCCTCATAACCCTTACACCCTCCTACCCAATAACCCTAAACCCTATAACCCTTACCTCACCTTGTGATCCGTCTGACCAAAACCTTGAAACCCTTATTACCCCCTTGTATGGCCTGTAAAAACATGGTGAAGGGTTTAGGGTTTAGGGTTTACCCCCCTTATGACCTTTAGCAGCATTGAAAGCCTTTATACCCCTTGTAACCCATATAAACAAGCCGAAACCCCAAACCCTCAATTCCCTAAACCTTACACCCTTAAACCCTAACTTCTAAAACCTAAACCCTAAACCTTAAACCCAAGCCTAAACCCTAAACCTTACACGCTAAACCCTAAACCCTAAAACCCTAAACCCTTAATCCTAAGCCCCTGAACCTTAAAACCTAAACCCCTGAACCCTACAACCCTAATCCTTAGACCCCAATAACCCTTTTACATTTATACTCCTCATAGCTTCCAGAACCCTTATAACCCCCTTATAACCCATAAAAACCTAAACCCTAAATTCCCTAAGCCTTGAAACCTTGATTCCCTCATAACCGCCTTGAACCCCAATCCTCCTTATAACCCTTGTGACCATTAAAAACCTTACAATCCGAATAACCCTTGTAACCATTAATCCCTTATAACCCCCTTATAACCCATAAAACCCTAAACCCAAACCCTAAAATCCTAAACCCAAACCCTAAAACCCTAAACCCTAACCCCTAAATTCCCTAAGCCTTGAAACCCTTATAACCCTAAACCCTCTAAACCCTAAATAGTAGTTTCCATTTTATTTTCCATTATCCCAATATAATCTCAATATCACCTTATAATCCCTAAATAAACCATTCTAGTAGTTGGTCCACCGGCGTTTTATGATGGCCCGTGGACCTAGTAGTTTCCGTATACCCTAAGCCCTATACCCTAAGGCGCAGGGCATTCAGCTATGCGGCAAGGCCGCAAAGCCACAGCAGCTGGCCGCGTTGAAATGATAAAGTGCTCGTTGCCTTCTGTGCTGTCTAAGTAAGGGATTACAATAGTACCCCTTGAAAGGTACCCTCCCCAGGATTTAAGGAGCTAATACGGATTTTATAGAGATGAATAAGGCCTAATAGGGTTCTAAATCTGGGGGGGTGCCTTTGGGATACTATTGTAATCCCTTATCAAGCATCAATCGGGTTTAGGGTTTGAGTTTTAGGGATATTGTTTAGGTTTTAAGATTTAGGGCTGAGGGTTTAGGGCCTAGGGTTTAGGGATCAGGGTTTAGGGTTTAGGACTTAGGGTTTAGGGTTGAGGTTGTAGGGTCAATCACTCATTCAACTAGCCTGTTTTGCAGACATGGAGGCTTCCAAAAACAGAACTCCCCTTCATGTACCCAAAGTATTACAATCTTCATCAATCCCTTACTGCTAACAAAAAGCCCCTCATCCCCGTAGCAACAAATATATTATACTATAATTCTATAATGGGACTACTCGTCTACGGGGCGGGAGGGGAGGGGTTGCTAAATGGACAACTTCTGGAAAGCCCCAGATGCACTATAGTCTAAACTCCTTAAAAGGGGTTATACAGGGGATTGTATACAGGGGATTGTATAGGTGAGTGTTATAGGGCTGATAAAGGGGGATACTAAGGCTCATATAAAGCCTCTCCGTGAGGACCGCATTCAGCAGGCTGATGTGGCGATACCTCGGAGACAGCGAGAGCGCCCATGCCCTAGTTCGGATCAGAAAGGCTTCCAATAAGTATCATTGTTGTTTCTTATATTGCCATTTTGAACAGCAATAGTACATATTATTATGATTCTGATTTTTCTGATATTCTTCGTATGAGTAGCAATGGTGACATTGCTGTTCTTCTTTACCATGATTGTTGCTATGGTTACCAATGTTAGGACGGCTGGGATATGAGAGCTCACAACACCTTACACCTTAAACCCTACACCTTAAACCCTAAGCCCTAATTCCAAAACCCCAAACCCTAAACCCCTACCCCCAAACCCAAACCCCTGAACCCTGACCTTAAACCCTGAACCCTAAACCCCGAAACCCCCAAACCCCTAAACCCTTAATCTCAACGGGGCGGCGGGCAGGTTTTGGCCCAGAGCTGGCAAGTTTCGGAGTGCCAGCCTGAGTGAGAAGCCAGAGTTCCACCTGCCTGGAGAGCCCAATGGGAAATATCAGGTTTTTAGAGTTCAGGGCTTAGGGTTTAGTTTAGGGTGATATAGGGTTAGGAATTATGTTGGGATTAGCAGGAGCTTGTAAATGTGGATTATATACGGCTTATACATGGATCATATCGGGGTATAAGGAATGACTATATATATCTACACATATGTATATATATATATGTATACGTACATATGTAGAGATATTGCTGTGCTCCTACAAGGGCAAGCCAAATGGAAGAGAACCTGGGCGATGGAATAGAACGTAGCTGGGTTCATAAGGATAGAACCCTTTCCTGAACAGATATACCCTAAATCGTACTTATGGGTTCCCTTCCATGATTTGTGGTATATATTACTTACTTAAAAGGTGCAGTTGGGCTCCCCGGTTGCTTTTCCCAAAAAAATGCAGCTAAAGGACTCCTAATGGGGGACCCCAACCAGGGAACCCCCAAAATGTAGTTGGAATATAATAAGAATATACCTGCCAAGGCCTTCCAAACTCTAAACCCTAAACTCTAATGTATTTCTGCCGAATTCTTGGGGGATTCCTCGTTTGAGGTCCCCTTTAGAGTCCTGTTATAGAATCCCTACATAACCCCTCTAAGGAGTTTAGACCCTAAACCCTAAACCCTATATAATCCCCTATATAACCCCGTATATGACCCCCCGCTACAACTCCTTTTAAAGAGTTCAGGATTCTATGGTAGCTTCCCTAGTCTATGGCCCACGTGACCGTAGCAGGCTCAAGTAGAAAGTCAGCTGCATGTCAGCAGCAGATCCCAAGCGTGGTCCAGCGCCAAACTTTGTGGCGGCCCCCGGCCTTTGACTGCCATGGGTTGCGTGGATTCAAAGCCGGAGGACCCGTATGAGTACTGCTGCCCTGTCTTGCCTGACTCCACTTTGAGTAAGTTTGGCATGTGGTGATTATTAAGTTTTAGGGTCTAGGGTTTA
>CAJNIZ010041524.1:0-29330 GCA_905231905.1 Symbiodinium pilosum
TTGTTGGGAATCCTTCCTATATTTTTGGGCCCCCAAAATCGAAACTCATTATAGAGGGCCCTCCAATCATTGCCCTGATCCTGAATAGGCCGGCCCCAAACCTCATTATAGAGGACCCTTAGGCTAAAGGAGGTCCAACATTACACACGTGTGTATATATATATACATATTGTATATTCCTACGACAACTAAAAGAATAACTTTTTTGGCGCCAGGAAACTCAGCAGCTACGTGAGAGTGCGTCATGTTCATAACAAATGGAGTCGTGGGCGCAGGTGTCGGGAGGATCCTTGGGTTTGGAGGATTGGAGGCCTGTCTCCATGAGAGGCAGCTAGCCCGCACTCAACACCTACCTACTGCTTCGCTCAACTTCACAAGATGTGCTTGTGTCTGGGCCCGGGGGCAAAAGCAGCTCTGTCGAGCCTGAATTCCCTGGTTTTGGGTGGGTGGGCACATGTCTGAATAGGCACGAAAACCCAAGCCAGAAACCCCGGACCAGCTATGTGTCAGCCCTGCAGCCCCAAATTCCGCTTTGCCAACTTTTGTGTTGGCTGCTTTGTGTGTTGCCTGCATCTTATGTCACTGCTCAGAAAGGAGGAATCAAACCTGCTAGGTCATGTTGGTGTCCTTTTTTTCCACCTAATGTACACCACATGTACATGTAAGCATGTGATGTTACGATTGCCCAAGTGTCTGTGTCTCGAACAGCAGTTCGACAAGCTGAAAAGCACAACACCAGACATGCAACTCAACCGTAAACCCTAAACCCACATCCCTAAACCCTAAACCCTAGACCCTAAACCTTAAACCCTAAACCCTTAACCCAAAGAACTTCAGAGGTGCTGGTCTGGCTTTCTGACCTCCATGACGCCAACGCCAGGAATGCGCGTGACATCGAGCCTGGCCAAAAAAATGGGTTTAGGGAGCAGGGTTTTAGGGTGTAAGGTTTTAGGTTTAAAGTTTTAGGGACTAGGGGTTGAGGGTGTAGGGGTTTAGGGGTTTAGATGTAGGGTCTAGGGTGTAGGGGTTTAGGGCCTTGGTCTTCGGGTGCTTGGGTTTCAGGTGTAGGGGTTTAAGGTTTAGGATTGAGGGTGTAGAGGTTTACTCCTGGGTTCCTGTGAGGTTCCTTGTTGGGCTTGTTATGTTATTAGTAGCCTCGTAGCAAGAAGAATAAGAATCTTGGGAGAGGGTCAGGGTTCTGCGGTTACATCACGAAGTGGCAGCTTGCAATTGGATTCAAAAGGGCGGCGCGGGGCCTCATGTGCATAATCAGGGGATTGGCGCAACCCAAACCTCCTTTACATGAGTATACAAGGGTCCTAGTCTGGGAGATTTCCAAAACCTTCTGATCAGTGTACGTAGAAAATTCGAAACGGTGTTTAGGAGCAATTCCGGTCAAGGGCTTAGGTCTGTCCTAAGTCAAACAGTCAAATTTTACGCTTTCTGCATGGCTCTACGTACTTTCTATCCGGGGAAGTATGGTATTTGTATACAGTAAGGTCATGCAGGATTGTGAGGCTCAACGGTATCCTTACTTTTCTTCCCACCCGTTAGAGTCTGGTCCGGAATACATACTGTGTGCATATGGATGCGTACATGTATAGCTGTCTGCGGACATACGGGGAAGACGAGCAAGAAGTAGGACTGGCTTCTGTGATGTAATGTTTGGTCAGACTGAGTGTAGGGTGTCGCTCTCTAGATTTGTTGCAGAGGCCTAAACCCTTGACCCTAAACCCTAGGTTGTATCCTGGCAGCAGTTTAGCGCTTGGAGTTTTGCTGTATGGGGCTGGAATCTATAGGAAACATAACGCATTGGAGCTTGGTTTGAGTTAGGCATACCTCTAATTATAGAGAAGGCTGCAAAACCCAGCCGAATCCACATGATTCCCGCTACCCTGGAGCGAAGTCGGGGACTCACAAGTTTCAGGCGCTTAGTTGAGCTTTTGAGCTTGTGCTGAAGCAACCCGAGGATGAACAATGTCGCCTGCACGACGACGACAACCTCGACAGGACCTAGACAGTACCGTTGCTCTTTTCAACTGGTCTCTGTGACATGACTTACCCTAAACCCTAAACCTCAACTCCCCTGGGCCCATGGGCGGGCTTGCGCCATCTGCTGGCTTGCTGGAGAAGACCCCAGGGGCGGCACTAAGGACAACTCTGCTCCGTAGCAGGGATGTCCGAGGAGCACCTCATCCAGCCAGCTATTGGTGCGCCCTTGGGGCGCAAGTGCCGGCACTGTTGACACCGCAGTGGTATCCCCACGGTTTGCTGTCAACTTCTTCGTGGCCGAGTTTGGTGGCACCGCAGTGGCATCCTCACGGCTTGTGGTCAACTTCTTCGTGGCCAACCCCGCGGTGTGCGGTCAACTTCTTCGTGGCCGAGTTTGGTGGCACCGCAGTGGTATCCCGACGGTTTGCGGTCAACGTCTTCGTGGCCGCGTTTGGTGGCATCGCAGTGAAATGGCATCCCCACGTTTTTGCGATCATCTTCTTAGTGGCCGAGTTTGGTGGCACCGCGTGGCATCCCCACGTTTTTGTAGTCAACGTCTTCGTGGCCGAGTTTGGTGGCACCGCAGTGGTATCCCCACGTTTTTGCGGTCAACGTCTTCGTGGCCGAGTTTGGTGGCACCGCAGTGGTATTGGGCTGGCACCTCAAGCCTTCGGGCCGGAGGTGACGTCTTTTGTTAGGCCAAACTACTGCCTCGGTCAATATTCCACTCCACTCCACTCCCTATAAACCTCAACTGCCTGGGTATTGAATATGATCTGGCTGTTGCCAAAAGGTTCCGCTGGTCAAAACAAGTGGCAAATCCAAACCGCCTGGCCCTAGGTAGACCCCCATTGTATTAGGGTCTTCTCATCTTATAAAGGATAATGGGGACTGTACTAAGGACCTTGTATAGTCAATTATAACACACTATTACAAGGTGGGGTCCTCCTAAGCCTTGCCATACATTCTCATCCCTTCTCCCTCAGCTGAAAGCATTTGTCTCGAGTGGAACATGCAGTTCCCCAAAAATCCAAATATACAAAAAAAAAATGTATTGGGCCCTAAAGCCTGTAAATAACACCTACATTGGGATATTTGGATCCCTATATACATCCCTACAAACCCCTCGTTTCCATTTCATTTTCCACCTGCTTGCCATTTGATTCTCCATTATTAGAGTACCTAAGGTTTCTGTAACGAGTATCTTCAGGGCTATTTGGATCCCTAAAAACCCTAAGCCCTTAAACCCTAAAACCCTAAGTCTTCAGGATGGCCCGGTTTGCTGATTCAGGTACTACGGTTCCCGGGGGTCTGCATTCGATTTCTGGGGGCCCCTAAACCCTGAAACCGCGTAATTCAGAGAGCTTACCTTGACTTCCCCAAAATCCATAAGAAGCGTCTTTACACGATTATCAGGGGTAGGTTTGAAACTATTTTCAAGCTTTAATACCCTTGATCCCAATACACTCCCTGCGAAGCCATAGAAGATACTTTAATAGGGCCCCTAGTTATGGGGGCAGGCCATTGTTATTATGGGTATTTGAGAGATCAATGTATTCCCAATATATTCTGTAAACCCTAAACCCGAAGCCCTAAACCTAAAAAAAAAAAAACTAAATCGTGGACCCTAAGCTAAGCCCTACACCTTAAATCCTGGTCTGGGGGGTAGTATGCCGTTGCACAGAAGGAAGCGTTGTTTAAGCTTGGCATTTTATGCCAGGAACTCTGGCCTGCCCTCAACCGTTTTCGTATAGGGTTTAGGGTTTAGAGTTTAGGGTTTACGGTTTAGAGTTTGGGGTTTAGGATTTAGCGTTTAGAGTTCGGGGGTTCACGGTTTCAGACCAGTGGTGTCCGCACAGAACTGGCGTAAAGTACATGGCCGAGTAAGGGGCTGTCTCGGGGGCCAAACTTCCAGCCGTGGGTTCACGTTGGCAGCACATAATCGGCAAAACGTAAGCCGAGGGTACAATGTGATGATGTCATGGCGTTCATTTCCGCTCTTTGAGTAAACCTTAAACCCTAAACCCACTGAAAAATGCTGGCTTCTAAACTCGCTCCCAACCCTCACTCCCAGAGTCGCAGACTAACGCCTTACGAAAAAGGACCCGACATCATAGCGCAAGCGGGGGGGGGTTCCAGGTATGGACATCCTATCATTCGGAATCCCCCAGTAGAGTCCCTAAATGTTGGGAACCTCCAAATCTTGAGCACTGCTGTGGCAGGATCTATGCCGTGTCCTTGGACAATTCACAATCAGAATGTTCCGGGGTTTCCAAATGTCCGAGATCTTTTTGCTGTACCAAGATTAAGGACTATAATTTGGGTTTGGATCGGGGCCCCTTAGTCATGGCTTGCCCCAAAGCAAGGACAGATTGGCTTTCTGTCCTGATGTCCCACGGCCCAGAACCCCCCGACTTTGGGCTTGGGATGCAACCTTGCATTTCTTGCGCAGCAAGCACTGATTCTGAGGATTGGCTAGATAGATGGGCTGTAGTTTGTTGATATTCAGCGCTGTATGGTGTAGGGTTGAAGGCTTCGGGCGGGCTGCTGTGCAGCGCAGTGGCATGGTGTCGCCCGTATTCACTGCGCCTAGAGTCTTGTGGGTTATACCAGCTATACCGAGTACTTAAGGAGACCGCAATGCACTGAACCATAGTTTGAGCACCTTGCCCTGAAGCGAAACAGGAAGCTCCTAGACCTTTCATTGTCTAACTTGATATGTTCAAGGTCAGGCTTGGGAACTCTCTGGTGTGGGTTGGATTTCTACATGCCGTATGTCATGGGCGCCATAACTTGTGATGGAGAAATCCAGCTACCTATTGGTAGGAACCTGGCTAGGGTTGTTGCTCTGGTTTGGCTTCATATTTACACTTGCAAGTACAGTGCATGGCGTACCGTTTACATGGGTCAAGCTGCACTACACTGCACAACTCCCCATTGCTAGCATTGTTGTTGCAGTCTTCTAGGCACGTGCGCACGCTAATGACTTCACCATAACTTTTATCAGTATTTTTGTAATGACCAGTATTACTTGCTGTTACTACTCGGCTTCTTCTACGACTGCTGCTGGTGCTGCTGGTGCTGGTGCTGCTGGTGCTGCTGGTGCTGGTGCTGCTGGTGCTGGTGCTGCTGCTGCTGCTGCTGCTGCTGGTGCTGCTGCTACTGCTACTGCTACTGCTACCGCTGCTGCTGCTGCTACTGCTACTACTACTACTACTGCTACTACTACTACTACTACTACTACTGTTACTAGTTAATGCCCAGAAGGATACGTAATAGCTCAGTGCAACCTCAACGCCCAAACTCCAATGCAGGTGGGGCTTGCTGACTGTTATCGGTAATTTCTTTGTATGGATGATGAGAAGATTTTGGTATCCCCCAACCCTTACACTACAACCAAGACCCCATACTACAACTAGTATATGGTAATTAGTTCACCAAAATGGGTGGACCGCAAAAATTATAGACACCAAAATGCGACAATCCGTAGCATGGGAACCACCAAAAGGCTAACCCTAATACTGGGAAACCCTCATATTATGACTTTCATGGGATCCTTGCAATCAGTGCTGGGTTGCCCCATTTCCCGTTATTAATGGCAGCTTGACCATGGTCAGCCGTGAATGTTCCTTTTTCCTCCGGCCCCCGCTGTCTATCAAGACTTTAGTTGGCCCCCACAACCAGCAATAGTGACTATGGGGGATTATGGTATGTATCAATAGCACTAAGCATACGCAAAAGGTGTGCCTATGTTGTCCGAGGGCTTGTTTCCAGCAAGGATCCACTCGCGTTTTTCCTGACAAACGAGGCATCTTACTTGCTAAGAACATGTATGCTCTTGTTGGCGACAGTGAGGGGGATCTTTAAGAAGTCCCAGTCAATCTGGAATATCTACATAGCATTGGCCAACTGCAAGTAGTGCAAGATACAGAAGATCGCCCGTAACAACTGGAGCAGCTCCCCTCACACCTCTTGCATGGTTCTGGCAGTGAGCGCGCCTCCTGGATTCAGGTTTCGGGTTTAGGCTTGAGTAATTGGGCTTCTGTAGCAGCAGTCCAGAAACCATCGACCTTCAGTCGGGTTGCTGAGGACGGCCACCATGACCACGTGCCCCAATTGCACGTGAAGCTTCGGTAAGTCAAGCCTGTCCTGGCTCGCACCGTGTACACTAGTAACCAGCATTGATATCTACAGTTTGTCGGTGGCTATCTTGTTTTTTGTTTTCTGCTGCCAGGGTCATCGGATGTTCAGGAAGTAGTGACAGAGTTTGAGCGTGCGACTTCTTAAAGCACAAAGAAAGACAGCTGCGCACTGATCTTTTCTGCCTTGTTTTCTTTTTAACGAGAAATTCGTAACCTTGCCTGTCCAGGCTGCTGCTTCAAACCGGGGTACATCGTAGAAATTAAGGGTTTCAGCAAATCTGGCTAAGGCTTCAACTGCTGGATAGGCTTTTGGTAATGAAACTCAAACCTACAGCAGCGCTAAAGGCAGGAAAGACTAGTTGCTGAGCAGCTATTAGCCAGAGCTCGTTGGTTGATAGGGCATCCTTTCTTACTAGCCAAACCATCTTGGATTTGTAGAAAAGTGGCTGATCATGAACAGGCAGCAGTCAGGTCATGAATACGCAGCCGGTTAGAAAGTTTGTATGCAGCCGTAGTGGTTCTACAATGGGGTATGGCATGCTCCTGTCTGTGCGTTTGGGTTCAGGTTCCGCTGTCAACATTCCTAGTTGCTAACGGCTAACGTGCATGGTGCAGTAGCTATTTTGTCCACATGGGCTCGCATTCATGCGGACATAGGCGGACTAGGGACGAGAATTGCACGAAGGCTTGCTTTGCGCCTAGCCTTAGGGTACCAGCTTTGGACGACAGTCCAACTGTCACGCGCTTGATGAATTGAACCTTCGAGGTTTGAGGAGGTTTGAGGCACAGGGTTTTGGGTAGGATTGGGAGCAAGTGAGGATGTCATCACTCTTGCACATCCCTGTCCAGGTAATCACGACTCACAACTTTTTCTTACTGCTGTATGGAATGTGGACACCCATCTTGGCCGTCATTCAATTAACCCAAAGCGTTGATGCCCCCTTAAGGTTCTGCACAACATTCCCGAGGCCGAATTTGTACTGTACACCCTGGGAACTTCTGGAAGTGCGAACAGAAGGCACATAGAAGAAGAAGAAGAAGAAAATCTCTTACCTTTAACCCTAACCTTAAACCCTAAACCCTAAACCCTACCAGGCCTAGCCCAGGGACTGCCACTGAATCATACAGTCGAGTCACAGAAACCATGTTGGACACTACAGGAGACTATTGTCAAGGTTGAATCCCAAATTCAGGACACACCCACTCCCACACCTTTTCCCCTGCATTTCATGCTCTCAAGCTTGAAGTTCAATTTGAGATTAGAGGCCTTCCAGGAGCCTAGGGCAGATGGTCTTTAATTGAGTTAGGATCTTAAAGCCCCATTAGCCGCACTCAGCCCCAACACAAGCATTCTGAATTCAGTCATGATTCTCCCTCTGCTCCTGCGAAAATGACAAGGTCCCCAACCTTGACAAAAGCCCTTACTCACGCCGAAACTCACATGGAACCCCCAATAGCCAATTGCTGAAAAGAAGGGCTCTATAGTCTTTGAAGGATCCATTTTGGGGGCTGTAGCAGATAGTGACTTCTGCCGCAGTGGCACTGCGAGATCAAGCCCATCAGCCTCCTTAGACCTTAAATCTTTACGCTCTGATCCGAGACACCCACCTAAAACACCAGTCCAACAATCTTAGCCTTGAATGCGCAGCTCACTCTTAAACTCACGTGGAATCTTCAGCCCAGAACCTCGACCCAACAAGGACGTCAACCGGGTCTATGACCTCCTCCACATCTTCCACGGTGTCGATGACGACATCGAAACCGGGCTTTTCATGAGTCGAGACTTCAGGGTTGTGGGCTTACAGGTCCAGAGTTTCAGAGGTGAATCCTATATACTCTATATAACCCATTATAGTAGTTTGTATTTGCTTTTCCATTATCCCAATACAACCCAGTTGTGTAGTCTCCATTTTGTTTTCCATTATCCCTATAACACCCATTATGGTAGTTTCCATTTTCTTTTCCATTATCCCTATATGGCCCCTTATACAACCCCAAAGCTGGCCACTCATGCTAGCATGCGATCACAACCGCTCCATCCTCTTGAAGTACACAATTTGATGCTGGGGCTGTATAACGGATCATCTAGGGATCATAGAACAAAAAATGGCAACTACTATAATGGGTTATACAGGGTTTATATGGGGTTCAGAGATCAATAAGTGTTGGGCGTTATGGTTGTGAGCCTACTCTTGAAATTGGTCAACAGCAGTCTCAGAATCTCCATTCGTTTTTGCTTGCAGCATTGTACGAAGATTCAGACGATCTGCAAGATGAAGCCCCGGAACCCCAAGTCCTAAGATGACTGCAAGCAATCAGTGTTATCTTGCTGGGTTTCCTGCATGCAGGTTGGTGTGCATGTTAAAGGTGGTGTATATCTCAGTAGGTATAGTTACTGGGTCTAGATAGGAACTCCAAAAGATGAGGAATAAAGCTTTTGGAGGACACTTTGTAAAGGTTGTCCTAGACAAGTGAAGGCAGTAATTGAGGTCCTGGAGTGCAAATGGAGACTATTATAGTATGTTGAGGTTATATGGGGAGAATGGCAAATTGGAAACTCATTTCATTTTGAACTATAGGGGAATGAGGGAAGAAATCATAAGCCCTTGGAATCGCTCCACTGAGACAGCCTTCAGCTCGAAGTGCCATCCCCAATAGACCTGGTCAGCTGAGCTATGGTCTAAACCCCTTAAAAGGGGGTCATATAGTAGGGGACTATATAAGGAATCTTATAGGGTTTTTAAGGGGGATACTAGGAGTTTCAGCTATAACTCATATATCCCTGTGAACCCTTCAATTGTCTTTTCCATTTGATTCTCCATTAAGGGTGTTTTTAAGGGGGATACTAGGAGTTTAGAACCTAAACCCTAAACCCTAAACCCAACACCCTAAACCTTATATGATAGGCATTTTTAAGGGGGCTCTAGGAGTTTCAGCTACAGCTTAAATGGGAGCAACTATTGGAATCCATGGCCACAGGTGATGTTTGAGGGGTGCCCGTTCCGAACCATGAGGTGTAAGCTGAATAGGGTTTTTGCGGGGGTCATAACAAAACATTATAGTATACTATAGTACTTATAGTGTGTTATAGTATACTAGAATAAGTTCTAGTATATTGCACAGGTCCATCTCCAGTTTGAATTCTGAAGCTAGGCAGCATTTTGCATGGTAAGGTCAAGTACCCGGCTCCTAAGAGCCTAAAGCCAGCCGGAACATGGACTCCACGAGGGATCAAGGCATGGTCAAGCCACCAGTCAATAGCAATAATACGAAAAATATCAGTAACAATACCTGAGAAAATATGAGTACGAATAAATACCCTAAACCCTAAACCCTAAACCAATAGTCATAGGAATACTAAAATCGCCGCCTTACAGAGCCAGGCTTGCGTTGTACTACAGCACAGCTGGGTCTAAGCTGCTGCTTAGCCCACTTTTCTCTTGCAGTGGTCTAGGGGCTCCGTAAACCCCAAACCCTAGCTGGACTCTGGATGTCCTTCCTTTTTGGGAGTAATGTCCCATAGATTTGTAGGGTATACACCCCAAAAAGGTAGGACATCCAGGGTCCAGGTATATCCTAAGCGCTAAACCTCATATCCTAAGCCCCTGACCTGTAGCCCTGGTCTTGCCACTTTCGTGTACTTCCTGTTTCATAGCAGAGGACTTCGTCTACGGCCACGATGACCTCCACGTCAATGAGCTACACGCTTCTGGGTCCAACTGCGTGGTTCTTCCAGTTCAGAGAATAGGACCTATGGTATAAGTTTTCGGGTTCAGGGCTTATGGTCCTAAATTTGGGAGGTCAATAAGGAATGTAGGAATGAGAACAATCTGAGAGACAAATGCATGCCCCTTTTACAAAATGTAGCTTCTTGTCTTCGAACTTCTGCCGGTGACCTTTGCCTAGTGGCTGCAAGAAACTTCGACACTAACAGCGCTGCAAGAGTGAGCAAGGGTGCTTCATCACACGCAGTTTTGGGCGCTATTCTCGTTTCAAGATGGCCTGCTTCTGATTGAGTCGTCTCGTACATGCATCACATGCTGCCTGAGGTAGGCAGCAAGTGTGCGCAGTCGGAAGTAAGCTCAAGACGATGACGTACACTTGCCCAAGCTCCATTCCACAGTTCCGTACTAGTTTATATTATTGTGAGAACCACCCGGTGTGTAGTGGATGAGGACTGGGGTCTTCAGGAGCAAGTTTGAGGGTCAAGGTCAGGGTCTTAGGTGTATTGCAGTTTTGTGGTCTTGGCTTTTGTTTACTGCCCGTTCAGATTGCTAGAGGTCTGTTCTTTCTGTTCATTGCTACGTGATAGTCCCTAAACCCTAAACCCTCTGTGCGGAATTGTTTGCCTTGATGGCCTCTGTCAGCATTCATGCAAGAAGCGCTTCAAGAACCCCCCGACCCTCTTGCCACGAAGGGAACCCGGTAGCAAAGAAGTTCTGAATGCTGTGAAAGCTTGACGTGCAAAAATGGACTCGTGCTGATGGCGATTAGTTGTGAACAGCAGGGGGACACTTTCTTCTTGGGGATCCTAGTTGACCGGAGCATCTAAAAAGTTAACACTTGAGAATCCATGTCTCAAGACATGTCATGCCAGGAGCATTTGTTAAGATTCTTCGGCCGGCCTGGAGATAATTATAGTAGTGTCCATTTCATTTTGAGTTATCCCAATATAACACCAATAGTACGCCAATGTGTAGAGTGGTTTTACATATTCTTAAGCTTAATGGTTGATAGTAGGGAGCGAGGAGAGGATGCCTACGGCAGCCTCTATTGAGGGCCTCCATAGGATGATCCCACACAATTTAAGTAAGAGTTTTCAATGTCTTTTCCACTTTTTCATTCCCTAAAATTACCAGCCAGTATCAAGACACGATCCAATCATTAAATGGGCTGCTAGTGCTAGAGGTGTCCAAACTTGAAGGATCTGCACCCCCAGCTAATGAACTTTTTGCAGATTGGGAAGGCTTCGGGAGGCTATCAGAGGCAGGCACCAAAAAATGGAAACGTGCAAGAACCAATGTTGTTCGCAGAGTTTGCAGATTGGGGGGGGGGGGGNNGGGGGGGGGGCGTGGGGGCTTCACAGATTTCATGCAGAGTAGGCCGAGTAGGCCTAAGAAAGAAGCCAATGATGTTTCGAAAAACTTGTAACAGACGGAGCAAAACATGCCGCAGCAACATATTTGAAAGGTCTGCAATCTGCAAACACAAAAAAAACTCCATCTGCAAAACAGTTGCAACCACTTAGATTCTGTGAGCCGCGTTGTGTTTCCTTATTTGTTCTATACTTCCATATGCTACGGAGAGGAGTGTGCTAGTCTTGCAGCTTGCAGGTGTGCCACACATGCATGAAATCGAGAAAAATACCAACAACTTTGACGTTCAAAAGATGAACCGGTAGAAGCGCCTCACATCTTCGGACGGTTGGAGTAGGTATAACCCATTATCGTCGTTTTCATTTTCCATTATTCCTATATNNTACCCTACAATCCCCATATAAGCCCCACATATACCCTATCATCCCTATATAACCCCTCCATATATACCCCATTATCCCTATATAACCTCCATATATCCTTATAATCCCTATATAACCCTCATGTATACCCTATAATCCCCTATATAACCCCCATATATACCCTATAATCCCCTATATAACCCCCATATATACCCTATAATCCTTATATATCCCCATATACACCCTATAATCCCTATTTAAACCCTAAACCTTTGACTCAGGATGACATCCACGACCATCGTCACTATGACCACTTCGACATCATCCACGGCCACAATGACGACCTCGACATCTTCCACTGCAAGCGTTTCTGGGGTGATCCTTTTGCAGGCTTTGAGTTTTTCAGTCGTGTCCCAACCTAGCAGAATGAATCCACTTGGACAAAACAGGGGCTTCAAGTCAATCTAGTCGTAGTGCACAAGGACCTCTCAGACATCCCTATGCGCGCTCGAGACTATGAGGTGCATACCCTTTGCTTGAACACATGACCATGTCCCCAAGATGTATCTGTTTCGTTGGCAGCTCCTTGGAAGGGCAAGCTATGTTATTCCTGAATCTTTCCAGCGTTGATTCAGAAGTCGTCGAAATCGCAATTTGGAGAAGTCAACATATGCAATGAAAACAAGTTCCCCAGATGTCCCTCACATTGATTGCAAGTGGAAAGCATAAGGACCGCCCCATGTCATGTTTTCAATAAGATATGTTGAGGTCACTTGGCTAAGCCAACAAAGATGAAATGGCAGCAGCAGGTGAGCGTGGACATCCCAATAGAAATCATCTCCGGGCGATGAGTACGGAACCACCTTAGCGTTAGTTCATGTATCGTAATGACTTTGAATGAAGCCGCGCAGTCAAAATACACAGCCAGCCAAAGATTGATCCCAGGCCACGATGACCACTAGCACCTCGCAACTTGGCCAACAGTTCTGTCAAGTTTAGGGTGCAGGGTTCAGGGAACAGCTGGTTCTTTGTGTAAGACACTCCACCGAATCCCCTTGTCCTGTGCCGCAGTAAAGCCCCCCAAGCCTTAACCTTATTCGTAGGTAACTGAAGATTTCCAGTCCTGAACGATTCGAAGCAGGCTAACGCGTTGATGCATTGGGAGACCCCATGGGGGATTCCCGATAGAATTCCCCTGTCAAGGGTGCCTGCAGGGTATCGGTATCTGAAGGAGCCGCCATAGAGTTCCCTGATGTACGGCAACAAGCTAGCAGGTATTCAAGCCTCTGTCCCCCGAGCACCATGTCCGCCCAACTTGCTGGTTGCTAGTAGGGACTGGAGGAAGAGATCCCTACTGTAGCCCCTACATAAAAAGATCAAAAGCCTAGCAGCTTCTGGGGTTTAGGGTGTGTTCCATGGACGCTGGTAGGTTGGCAACCAGCCGTGTGTTGTGCAGCGGGTTGCTGCGAACACTGCATTTTGCTTCTACGATTCCTCACCATGACAGTCTGTTCTGTGCTTTTTGCCATAAACCCTTAAACCCCTAAGCATACCATGATTTAAATCATTTACCATTTTTCATCATCATTCCACTGTTCTTGGGGTCGGCGCCTGGCCATGTTGTTTCACATGAATCCGCCCAACAAAAGGAACCTCAGCCATCCTGTCCCTCGTGGTCAACCCCTGGGCTCGTGCTTGCAGTTGGGGTGCGCGGCGCCACTGATCCCACAAGATAAGTATCATGCATTGAGGCGCCTGAAGCCAAACCTATGTTTTGAGGACGCCATTTTATACTCTGGAGTCTGGGCGCGGGACTTAGGTGGAGAAGGTGAGGGGTCATTTAGACAGCGCAGGCTAGAACACCCCGAAACCCAAACCCTAAATCCCAATAAGATTTCAGCAGCCATGAGGACAAGTCACAGACTTCCTTCTCGAACGCCTGGTTGGTCACATCTGGGGAGCCTACTTCACATATACCCCCTATGTCGTCCTTTTATGCCGCCTATCTACCTAGGTAGTCTCCATGTCAAGCCCCACCATATTTTGTCAGCCGTACTTCTTGCAAGGGATCGTCAGGGCCCACAAGAAAAAGGTATTCACAAATCGATTAAGTGGACCTTGCAATTTTGGGGTCCCAGAATCCCGGAATGCAATCTGCTACAGCTTACGTTTGTAGAGCCAAGAAGTTTAAGAGCAGCTAGAGAATCCAGGGACTTGGAGGCTAGCCTGGTAGCATCGTCATCTTCAACAACCTTCGCAAAGGGGTTGAGCACTGCGACGTTCGTATAGCAGCCGTGGTCCTAGCCCAAGGTCCACAGCGACAGTCGGAGGCTCAGAGCGGGATGCGTGTTTCGACTGTTTTTCAGCTGCAAGATCTCCATCAAGTGTAAGCAGCTCGTGTCAGAATTTTGCCATAAGCGTTCAGACCCTTTAGTTTCGGGCTAGTCCATATTACATATACGGATACCTAAAATGCACATTTAAGCAAGGTGGCAAAGAACATGCCAGAAGCCAGAAACCAGAAAGCTTCGTGCTTAAACAACTGCCAATGAATGGAAAGAAAATGGTAAACAACATGGAAATTGGGATTGCACAGGGGTTAGGGGGCGTATTGCCAATAATCCCCTCCCCATCATATAAAAGGGCCTCCCGTTAAATGTACATATTCCAACCTGTATTTGGTATTAGGGGAGGATATGTATCGCACGGCCCCAACATTAGGGTGGGTGGGGGGGGGGGGTGGGGGATATATAATGGTATCCTATAGACATCTAATTAAGATTGCATAACAACCGATTAAATCGAATCAAAACCAGTTGGATCCAATCTAAACCGTAATAAAGCCAACTAAAATCGAAATTGGAAACAATAAGCGCTGGGTTAAATCCATTTTAAGTTGCGATGAAATCGATCGACATCTATCTTGGAATCTAATGCAAATCTAAACATCATCTAATTCGAATCTGGTTAAAATCCTTTGAAAGCCTATTATATTCTGATTCGAATCTCATTGAAAACGATTTCAAATTGTAATAGAAACAATGAACATGGCGTTCAGGTTCCATATACATTCCTTTATACAAACATCTCAAAAACTCGGAAATCGAGGAGATCCCCAATCCTTAAGAGTCATGCTAGGGACCCCCCCCCCTCGTTCAGAGGATCCGTTCCCTGATTAGCTTTAGTCCTGGCTCTTTTACAAGTGTCTTGGGGGCATATTTCAAATTTGGGAATTCTGGGGAATCAGCATTTCATTATGGTTCAAGTCCTATAGGTATGATATCCACAGCTAGGAGGGACATGGGTGAATTTCATCATTTCCTGCGTTTCCATCACTACCTGACGTGTGCTTATGCTCCAACACAATACGCAACCAACACCCTAAGCCCTAAGACCTGAACCAAACGAGGGCGCAGATATGGGGTTGGCGTGGGGCTATGAATGCAGCTAAGAGGTTGGTTTCCCCCCTTGGGACTGTTAGTTCAGGGTTTAGGGTTTAGGTTGTTTTGGGGGGGTAGGGAAAGGACACCTTATCGTGGTCGTGGTCGTGGTGTTGTATGGTTATATACAGATGTATACCATTGTGTGTTTGTTCTATAGCGTACGAATAAAGCAGTTCTCTCCATTTTTTTCGAAGCTACCCGCAGCCCGCAGCTGCCTTCTGCAAAAAAACCTCGGGCATTCCAATCGTAACGCTATGATTTACGAGATGGGGTGGACTGAAATTGTATATCCCTTTTCAAATTTCCTTGAATTGAACAAGCCAGCATCAATTCTGAAAGGGAGCCCTGATTGAATCCCACCCCTATCTACTCCAATGCGAGGAAACTCCATGCAAAACTTTGCAAGGCTTGGTCCTTGTTGTGTGCTGCTGGCTGCTTCAACTTCCGGCTAAAGCTTGCTGCTCCTGCAAATGTCCGAATGACGGCAGGCTCTGATTTTCCGAAGCCCTATGAGAACTCATGCTCTCCGCCGGCTACCTGCGGAGTGTGGAATTCAATCTCGAGTAATTGAAGCTGTAACAGTTTTGCCTCAGCCGTTGGCCGGACACGTGGTCACTGGCACGATCCAGGGACAGCCAGACATACCCCGACCTACTTGTGGTTAGTAGGGAATGAAGGAATAAAAGCATGTTCCTATATAATCCTTATATAATATTCCCTTCTGCCCTATTAACCCTCAGTAAGTTGAGGGTTGCAACCGGACCCCGTTACAGCTGCCTTCGAATCTATACTGCGGACCATATATGCTAAAAAAGATAGTACCCCCAACATGGGATACTATAGTCTGAATGGTTTGGAGTACCCAAAGACCCAAACCCTGAATCCTATGCCCTAAACCTGTGAAAAAAAAACTTAAGCCCTAGACCCTAAACCCTGTAAAGCCCTGTGACTGGGGCACCTGGAGCCTGAAGAAATGGTAGGTCAACTTCTGCATGATTCACGGTAGCTCGGGCCCTAACGTCAACATCTCTACTGTTTGCGTTTTAGGGTTTCACGGTTTAGGTTTTACGGTTTTGAAGTGCAGGGTTTAGGTTATGGGGTTTTGGAGTGTAGGGTTCCGCCTCATGCGCAATGACAAGAGTTGGCTCCTAATAGCAATGCAACAGCTTTAAGCTACTGGTTATATTCACGTGCGGAGGATCAGTTGGTGAGAGTTAGTCTGCATGCTGACAGTAAGAGACCCCAAAATCATACTTCCCTGCGTGAAAATTATACCCACAAACCCTGAGGCTTGAACTTGAACCCTTCACATTAGCAGTAATAGCCATAGTAATCATCATAATAATGGTCGTGGTAATAGCACTAACATTATAACAATATATAAACAGTGCTAGGAGCTCGGATTTCCTTAGTCAGTGGCCTTGAGTCGAGAGGCAGCGGCAAGAAGAAGACGTGTTGACTGAGTTGGATCCCACAGCTCCCTTTGCCTAAACCGTGTGTTTGATTCTTGCCGTTATGCTCCTAAACCCCAAACACCAAACCCCCATGATGTTCCCATGAACACACAGCCCGGCAACCCACGTTGCTGGCATGTTCAGCTCTAAGAGCAAGCATGTGAAAGCTCTCCAGGTGACAACAACGTCGAAGTCAATGACAGCAACAACTACCTCTACAGGCGCGGGCGCTCAGGGAAAGCGCAGTGAAGTCGTTCTTGTCATGTGCTTGTGAGACTGCGACCCCACCTGAAGCTTCTGCCAGACAAACCGACTGCCTGCTTTGAATGCCGTCTTCAAAAATCATAGTCTTGTGTGTTTACTTTGCTACGCTGCTTATGATTCTTAATGAACACCTGCCAAGCATAAATACACATCCGCGAGACAGGTTTTGTTGCAGGATCAAACGCAAGCGAAATGGAAAAGAACGCTGCAGTGGAACAATGTCGAGTGTTTCTGATTAGTGATCAGTGAACAACTGTACGGGTCCAGATACCCAAATAGTAAGGCTCTATAGGGCACCTCAAGCCCGAATATTTGGGTACTTGGACCCTTAGGCTTGGTGCTAAACTCCTTTTCACATTGCACTGTCTTTTCCTTCCCGCAGACACAATGACGACGTCCACTTCCTCGACAGATACGGCCACCTGGCATGAACATGCTCGCTTCTGTCATGTTGATGGAAAAGGCAGACATACATCCTGTTGGGATAATCAATTCTTTAAGAAGCCTGCACGTTTTCCTGGTGCCTATGTTCCAGAAGAAGTACCCTTTTCGGACGTGACAGCCTAAGAAGGACTGCGGCTTCGAGGGTGGCAGCATCAGGTGGTCGTCTAAACCTAATATATGCCATACAAAAAGAAAAAGCTAAGGATAGTACGCAGTTCCCCCCCCCCCCCTTCCCGTGATGCAGATGTTGCCGTCGCCGTGATGGCTTTTGGTTTCGGGTTCAGGCTAGAAGTTTGGAGGCTTCTTGATAGCGTGACTACAAGGGTCTCCTCAGTTTCTCTTCACTTGCATGGACTAGGGCATTGCTTTGAGGTTTGCAAGTGTTTTTCGTTCTTTGTTTTTGAAGTTCATGAACCACCTCTGGTTACGGACGTGTCCCACCGGCTTGAGGCCTCAGGCCCTTTACCCCCAGGGTCCAAGTACCCAATAATTAGGTACTTGGGTTTTGGGTAATTGCAATTATAGTACAGGTTTTGGGTAAGTATATGATTATGAGGTACTTGGACCCTTATAGGGTTATATAATTAGCGATCCAAGAACAGTCAAACTCAGCGGTGTTGTAGGTCGTGTTTCCGTAAGCACGTTTGAACGCTTTAGCTTGGAGAACCTCAGCAGCGAGTGTAGGTAGTCCAGCTGAGGTGACAACAACGTCAGCCCGGGCCCAATCATGAGCTGAAAGGTTGGTAATATTAATAAGAGTAGAAGCAGTAACAATAATGGTAATAATAATATAAGCTGACTTAGAGGTCACTGTGCGGAAGTCTTTCGCATCCCAAAAAGAGCGTTGCCTGCTGCTGTAATATACCTGCTGTTGCCAGCTAAACCCTAAACAATCAGGCAACTACTGCTTGCCTCGATCTCGCAAGGCTTATCATTCCAGG
Organism: Symbiodinium pilosum; assembly: GCA_905231905.1. NCBI lineage: Eukaryota > Dinophyceae > Suessiales > Symbiodiniaceae > Symbiodinium > Symbiodinium pilosum. Next base: position 18,139 of record CAJNIZ010041524.1, read on the forward strand.
AAGAGCTTCAATCTTTTAGTGGCGACCACACAACAGAACAAGTTAGTTATAATGACATGTGAAAGTGCAACTGTAAGTAAGCTGGAGGCAGCCACTGCCTGGAAGTGCTCTACAACGTTCTGAGTGCTTACATTCCAAAATAGACTTTGGTACACAAAAGGCAGTTATTCCATTGAGGCTTCCAGGTAGCCAGCCGGCAGCTGATTGAGCCAACAACACTGCTATAGGTGTAGAGCCTGCAAGGGTGGGTATGTCACCCCAGACGTCTAAACCGCAGCGACAGCTGAAGAATAGGCTCTCTCTGAACGTAAAGGATTTTAATGACCACAAGGTTTCTCTCCTTCACATCCATGCTGTCGCAACAGAATGCCATTGATGCGCCAATTACACTCTAGATGCCATTTGTTCAGCAATCAAGCTGCTGCTGCGGAAGCAAAATTATTCGTGAGCGATTCCTATTCCTGTGCACTGGTTCCGTTCTTTCAGAAGACATGTAGTCGACGACAAGAGTGTTGATTGGCACAGGGGAGCAATTGTGAGAGCCTGAGAATACGGTCCATAATTTTGCACACCCTCACATGAACTCGCAATTCTAAAAGCTCCTCTTCGCTGCAGTTCTGCTGCCCTGGCGAGCTGTTGGAACTTCTTTCAGCCAGGGTTGCTTGTCAACCTTGCCCTGAGGCTACAAATAGCCCAATGTAAGTCAGGTCTATATAGATTTTGTGGGCGAAATATAGGAATTACCTACAGACTGGGAGCCCCAGGGTTGGTAGTTCCAAGCAAGATCAAAGAGTCATAAGTCATAAGTGTTACAGAGGGTGTGCGGACGGTAGATGCCCGCATGTTTCTCAACATGTGTGGGTTATATTTAGGGTCTCCACGCGGGATGTGCATCAAAAAACCAAATAAGGATCAACAAAACAACCAATAAGGATCAAAAAAGAACCAAATAAGGATCAACCAAAACCAAAATCTGAGAATGTAGAGAGAAATCCAAGGAAAATCGGCCCCCCAGCCGGCGCGCGGGAGAATAAAAAAACACAAAAACTCCTAGTAGAGAAGCGAGGAAGCAAGGAAGGAAGGAAGCAAGGAAGGAAGGAGAGCAAGTAAGAAAGACAGAAAAGCTTGAAGGACAGGGAAGGCAGGAAAAAGGAAGGAAGGAAGAAAGGAAGGAATGATTGTTCATCGATTTTCATGGATCCCCATAGATTCTCACGTTTTTCATCAGTTTTCATCACGCTCAGCATCATTTGCATGATATATCATGATTTTGTGTAAACATATTTCCTAATTTCTGGTCATGTGCCAGGGTTGCTTTTCATTTTCATGATTTGTATGATTTCGCATAATTTTCATGTTTCAATTTACTCATCATTTTTCATCACAGCATGTGTCGTAGTTTTCCATTGTTTTTTCGGCAGTTTCCGTATTTTGCGTGATTTTCATCATTCAAATACAATTTCACCGGCTGCCATAATTTTTCAGCCTTTTCAGCACCTTTGATCATATTTTATGATTTCGTTGTGTTTGCAAATGGGGGGGGCTGTGCCCCCCCGAACCCCGCGGCTGTTTTTAAAGGCAACCCGTGCTTGCCATTGCTGATGGTCTGACATCATATCCTAATTTTCCTGGTTTTGCACAAGTTTAAGGTTTTCCTGGTCATAGTGCGCAATTTTCTCATCATTTTTCATCACAACATGTGTCGTAGTCTTCCATTATGTTTTAGCAATCCGTGGTTTTGCATGATTTTCTTTCAACATTTGTAACAGTTTACATCATCGCTGTCGTATTATTCAGCACCTTTGATCATTTTTTGTTGATTTCGTTGTGTTTGCAAATGGGGGAGGGGCTGCGCCCCCCCCAACCCCCCCGTTGTTTTTAAAGGCAACCCATGCTTGCCATTGCTCATGGTTTGACATCAAATCCTAGTGTCCCTGATTTTCACAATGTTCATGTTTTCCTGGTCATAGTGCGCAATTTTCTCATCATTTTTCATCACAGCATGTGTCGTAGTTTTCCATTGTTTTTTTCAGCAGTTTCCGTGAGTTGCATGATTTTCACCATTCATATCCAATTTCACCAGCTGCCATCATCTTTCAGCACCTTTGATCATTTTTTGTTGATGATTTCGTTGTGTTTGCAAATGGGGGAGGGGCTGCGCCCCCCCAACCCTCCCCGCTGTTTTTGAAGGCAACCCATGCTTGCCATTGCTCATGGTTTGACATCATATCCTAATTTCCCTGAATTTTCACAATTTTCATGTTTTCCTGGTCATAGTGTGCAATTTTCTCATCATTTTTCATCACAGCATGTGTCGTAGTTTTCCATTGTTTTTTTCAGCAGTTTCCGTGATTTGCGTGATGTTCATCATTCATATCCAATTTCACCAGCTGCCATCATCTTTCAGTACCTCTGATCATATTTTATGATTTCGTTGTGTTTGCAAATGGGGGGGGACTGTGCCCCCCCGAACCCCGCGACTGTTTTTAAAGGCAACCCGTGCTTGCCATTGCTCATGGTCTGACATCATCTCCTAATTTCCTTGAATTTTCACAAGTTTAAGGTTTTCCTGGTCAAAGCGCGCAATTTTCTCATCATTTTTCATCACAGCATGTGTCGTAGTCTTCCATTATGTTTTAGCAGTCCGTGGTTTTGCATGATTTTCTTTCAGCATTTGTATCAGTTTACATCAGCTGCCATGTTTTTCAGCACCTTTGATCCGGCCGTGAAGCTCTCGGACCCCACTCCTTGTGGCTTTCGCAATTTTTGCAGTATTTTGTTTTTTGTTTGATCCTCGGCCTTGAACCCGAGAGCCCCAACCCTTGAAGCTTTCGCAATTTTCCAGGGTTTTGTTTTTGGTGATCCTGATTTTGGTTTTGTGTTGATCCCGTTTTTTTGTTTTTTGATCCTAATTTGTTTTTTTTGTGATCCCTCACCCCTCCACGCTGTGTATCTTGATTGGGGTTTTGCATGTACATGGCAGCTTTGGAGGAGCCACCATCGATTGTGAGTGTCCATTTTTCATCGCCTGTTTTTTTTTCTGTGGTATTGCTGCTCATTTGCTTTGCCCCACACCTTTGGGCATCAAATCGCTCGTGACGTCTTGTTGTTGAGACGGTGCTCTTGCCTGAAACATTCTGTCATTTCGGCCAAGTCGTGTGGAGTGTTCTTAAGTCGTGGGTAAGTGTTTTCTTTTCGCTTCTTCTGAAAATCCTCATGTCTTTTGTCCGCATAGTTGGATTGCTGTTGCCTGCTAAGGCCCTGAAATCACTTCCCCAACCAAACCCTAGAACCCAAAACTTCAAAAGCCTCAGCCCAAAACTTCCCGAAAACTCGCAGACACAGTTCACACCCAAAGCTCCCAGACCCTCAGCGTACACAGGCTTTGTAGCCACAAGCGCTTTTGAGCGCTTTCCATTCAAACGGCAATGTGCATGGCGCAGTAGTTTCCCCTAAAACAAGGGGACCCCAACAAATGCCTCAAAAGATTGTAATCCTCATTATCGGGACCCCCAAGATGGGACCCCTAATTTCGGAAACCCATATGCAGGAGGGCAGATATCTGCTTGCGTCACGTCGCGAACAACAAGTCCTATCCCAAAAGCCAAACCCGGGAAGTAGAGAAGAAAGTGCGGGTACTCATAGAATAGACGGAAAACCACATCAAAAGTGCCCCCTGTTTTGAGACGTCCCTTACATCCTGCATTCCTCATCCTGTCGCCGAGAAAACCATGACCATGACGACCACTTCCTCCGCAACTGATACGGTGCCAAGCCTGAATCACGTCATGCTATTCTGGGTCGCTGTTATAAGGAACCTAAATTAAGTTACCATAGTCGGTATACATAGTATTTCATTAATATGGATTCCCCAATATAGTAACTTAATGAAGTTCTCAACAGCAACCCAGTATTGCCTTCTCTAAGGGTTTTGCGATTTCCCTCCAGCAACTTTCCTACATGGATTTGTTATGTTGTTCTTCTCGGAAAGGAAATCAAGATGTTTTTCAAGCAAATAAGTACGCCACTAGAGGGGGCTCATGACGATCCAAGATTCTAAAGTCCGGGGCTCTGGTGCGCCACAAGGTTTGATGGCCTAACATTGTGTGTGGAGATTGCTCATCAACAGTTCTGCACTTTCAGGGTCGTATCCTTATGTATCCCCTACAGAATGTAGCTTCCTCTTGTTTTTTCATTCGATTTTCCATTTGAGTCTCGATTCTGAAGGCCGCGCTTGCTACGTTTAGTCTAGACGGTGCTTGGCCTCAGTGAATATGTGATTATGATGTGAACTGACACCAAAACTTATCCGCCAGAGAGGGTCCAGAAAGGGAGTTTGATTCAGAGTTCCTGCGGGTCCTGGGAAACATAGAGCGTCAATGAATCAGCCCCTGAGACATGTGTACTATTTGCACGGTCTATCTAAAATAGCATGTTTTTTTTGTTTCGTAGGACGGTCTATGCGTGAGGAAGCGTACAAAGAACTAGAGGATACTGCATATGAACGGAACCCGGAATATCTTCTCTGAATACTTGAGGCTTCGCTGCACCAACTTGGCAACAACAAAACTATTATGCTTTTGTGCCCCCGCATGCAAACCCATACTACTGCTTAAACATTGTAACCTCCAAAAAGTAAGCTACACAAGGCACGACATCAAGCCACAGGCTTCAAAGCTGTTAGCCCCATATTTGAAGCCTGCACCCGGGCCCTACCAGGCAGTTCCCCAAATACGGGGACCGAACAATATACACCCCAAATGAATATGATCCTTGTTATGGGGACCCCCAAAATAGTACCTCAGGAAACCCCCCACCGGTAGCTCGAGCGACCGCCCACAGCTTTGTATGAGACTCGTCCTGGCCTAGACCAGCACGTCCTCCACGCAAACCACGACTGCCACCACAGTGACCATGACGACCTCGACGTCATCAACAGGTGCTCCCAGCACACTTCTGTCAAACCCTACATACCTGTAACTCCGATGCCTACAGCTCAGTTCCAACCATCCTGGAATCAGTAGGTATAGCCCATAGACCTGTTGATAGTTGGGAGTATCAAAGGCAAGCCCTACGCCCTAGCTACTGCTTGCAAGCTTGGAGTTGGATCCTAGGGTTGAAGGGTTTGAGATGAGCTACAGGATTCTGCAAGTAATTCTCGGGCCAATCCAGAGTAGGGTTTATGGCTATATTGTTATGGTTATATAGGGGTTATGTTAGGGTTATATAGGGGTTATGTAGGGATAATGGAACAGAAAATGGAAAGGTCACCTACTCCTCTAGCTGGATTTGAACTTTAAACTTAGGTTTACTCCATTTCAGACCTGCCCTCGCCGAGTCATCGGAAGGCTAACCAGGGTGCAGAACCATTCCTTGCGGAATTTCAGACCAAGTCAGCGTAGGCATTTGCTAGCAGACCACGAACACATGTGGGTCAGAAACATTCAAGGCTTTCTTCCTAGAGCTTTCTATGCTGCGGAGTGTAGCTGTACGGAAGCTCACACATCCCCCACCTCCAGAGCATTTCTTGATGAGATACTGAAGTCAAGTTTTCCTAGTTGTTGAAAAATGCAACCTGCAAGCTGCAGAAATAAACATTAGAGCAGTTTGCCGTTGCGACTTTGTGCCAGTTGCTTGTGATAATCAGATGCTGTGAGATTCTGGTGCAGTTTGAGGCCCGAAGGAACCTCAATCCTAGAGCACGCGACGTTGCAAGCCCCCAACCCCAAAAAATAATACATTAGTACTATACGACAAATTACAGTAAGAATATTAGTGATATTTGTAGGTTTAATGATAATAAAAGTCAGGGCAAAACTAAGCCTCAAATCCCCAGATCCGGAAACCCATACGAACCCTAAAGCTTTGCACCCGAAGCCTGAACTCTATGAGCTGTTACACCAGAATCAATGACGTCCACCATGACGACTTCAGACCCTGCCTCGGCTTTGTACATAGCACAGCTTAGGGTTCGGGGTTCAGTGTGCAGAATGCAAAAGTTATCTCGTCAAAGGCCTGCAAGATTTCGTGATTCCCAGGTCTTGGGATACCTTACGCTATGAAGCAACGTGTTCATCAGCGCTGAGCAGCAACAGCATCAGTGCAGTTTCAGGTGGCATTCATTGGAAAGTGGGGCCCAAGAAGGGGATAATATCGGTACAAAATGCAGGCCTCTACATAACGTGTAGGTTCAGGGTAGGGGTTTGGAGGCTGCAGGGGAGGTTTGAGCTGCTCGATGTTTCGGATTGAGTTACGGTTGGAAGCCTCAGGGTAATTAGGTCACACCTAAATTCGCTCGCCATCCAGCAATTACCATCAATCTTCAGATAGTCAGTACAGCGGTGCTTATGCCTTGTGGAAGGTCTAGGTATGCCCGGAAAGGTCTGGACAATCTGCTACTCATTTTGCAATTCTAGTCCATCTACAGCTGATTTTGTACGGAAGGTACACCCTAAGCCCCATGCCCTCAGCCCTGAGTTGAATCAATCAGCTCTAAACTCTCGCTTCAAGTTGCTTTCATATAGGATGTTATCACATTTGGACAAGACTTGCTAGCTGTTAGTAGGGAATGGGATGGAAAAGACAACCCAAAGTATTTTTCAAGATTTAGGGTTTAGAGTACATGCGTGTGGAGTGAGGGAATGGAGAAGAACATGCTGGAAACGGCCACAGACAATTAGAGTTCAGGGCTTCGGAAGTGGAAATAGTAAATAGAGAACTTCTGTATAGTTGCGGATTATATTGGGTCTGCTATATGGGTCCATTCCTCCATTCCATACTAACAACCAATACAATCAGCCACTACGGCGCTGAAACCAGGCTGTGTCTCATCCAGCAACCTGTGTATGTTCAAAAGGTCAAACTAACTCTTCTCAGGGGTACATAGACATGATAGGTGTCATCCTGCGATATGATAGGATTGCTTTGAATATGGTTGTGCAACACCTTGAACATCTTTTCTGTCATAAGCCACCCTAAACCCTAAACCCCCAACAGAGAGAAGAAGGTAGCGTAGGAGTTGGGCCTTTGGACAGCTTTGGGAGAGTTGGGGGCATACCTGAACCTCCGCGATACCCATGGTGCTTGTAATGGTCTCTTTACCCCACATGAGCTATAGTCTAAACTCCATAAAGGGGATTATATAGTGGAGTATTATAGGGGTTATAAAGGGGGATACTGTGAGTTTAGACTATAGTTCAAATTCTGCATGTACAGGCTATTACAGCGGTTGTTTGGGAGGTCTTTCAGGTTGCTGCATAGCCTTCATAGTGATTTGTTGGGGGCCGGCGGGGTCTGGGTTCTCAGCATTTTGGGTCGGCTCAGGAGTCCCAATCTCGCAGTAGATATTTTTGGGTCCTTGGGGTGTAGAGGGGTTTATAGGGTTTAGGGTTTAGGGTAGAGAGGGTAGCAATGGCCTTGCAATTGAACCAGCAATTTCGAAATCTGATACGTAACAGCAAGCGCGATGTCCACCACGGCTGTGCCTTATTAACCTTTTAACATGCGACTCAGCACTATGTTGAAGCCGGAGCAACTACCAGCAATATTGTCCAAGGTTCCTCCTATAAATCATCTGGCGCACCGTACCTTAGCAGCTATCAAATTCATTCCATAATCCAAATGTAACCTCTACATAAACCAAGTTTTCTGTTGACGCTCCATTTGCCTTGAACTGTGGCTCTACATTACTTTTTTGGTAAATATTCAATCCTTTAATTACAGCAGTCAAATAGTTAGAAACTGTCGCGGAGGTTGCACTGTCGACCTATCAACTACAAATTCGAAAAAGGGAGGCGCCAACTACCCAAGGCTTTTCTGTTATTGCGCGTTTCCGATACACTTCCCCCATGTAAAAGAATCAACGCAGACACCTGGCCGACTAGCGAGCTTATCCCTGTGTATCCCTTGCATGGGTATGTTACAGGGTAACACCTGTAGCCCCGAGCTGTGCACTCATATCTCTGTGCTGCTAAGACCACCACGACGCCGCTCGGTGAGCAGTTCTGGTCCCATGGTCTCTGAATGTTTGGATGGGGCGAGCCCTTGAAGCCCTGGAGCATGGTCTGGATAACCGGCCCCGGCCACCTGGTTTTATCTGCATGTTCTATGCAGAGGCCCGTTGTTCTATAGCAACTCCGTTCTTTAGGCCAACTTTTGGTATGGGCTTAGGGCAGTGAAGAGCCTGAAGGCACGGTGGTCTTGAAGAACTGCTCGGTGCTTCTTTCTCATGTGCACATGTTGAACCAGTGCGGAACTGACACGGAAGTGGGGCCCAGTACTGTAGTACTTTTGCATGCCTAAACCCTAAACCCTGGACTTTGCGAAGCCGGGGGGGACTCCAGAAAGGTGTTAGCAACGCTGTGAACTTGTTTCCATACATACAGATCTGGGGGTCTCGCAAAATTAGGGCTCTTTTCTTGGGGGGTACCTATCGTAGGGATTATAGCATTTTGGGATCTGTGTTGGTGCCCCTGATTCTATGAAAATACCAGATACATGTGTGTACATACTGTGCGAAGCAGTAGTAGACATTGTGTCCCCATCTCGAAAAGGGACATTAAGGCCTCCTATTGCAGCCCCCTCCGTTGCATATCTGACCTTCTCTGGGTATGTGCATGCAGGTTCAGCTTAATTTGTTTTCGAAGATGCTTTGGAGCTGATGTAGGACTCTAGGACTCAGGTATAGGGCTTCCCAAACTAACCCCCCTTTTTATCAGTCCCTAGAGTTAGGATTATAGCACATTGAGGTCTACACTGAAGCCCCTTGATTTGTGGAAACCCAATATGTTACCACAGGCAGCGATCAGCCAAATTTGTACTTGCAATTCCGCTTTGGGCCTGTTTACTCTACCTGTGTGGTCGCCAACACGGAACCCATCAATCGTGAGATGTTTTTCCCGCGGTGATGCTCTTCGAGTCAAGCAGCAACTTCAACCGGTCTCAGACTAGCCTACGTTGCTTCGCTGGACGTCAGCAGGATCCATACTCCTTATGAATCAGGCTTGACAGACTTCCTCGATAATTACAGGCGTTTGGATCAATCACAGCCTGCGAGGGTACAAGAATCCCCAAAGTTGATCACGCTCAGCCTTGGCAAATAGTCCCCAACTAGCATTGCTGTGAATAATGTATGGGGTGTTTTGAGAAGCCAATCTAATTTAGACCCAAGAGGGAAAGGCCATTCAAATCTCTGCAGCAGGGAAGGCCTTATACAAATACCTTCCACTGAAGATCTTGCAGTCAAGCTGGCGACTTCAAACAGACACCGACCTACCATTCCATCTACAGCCTACGTGGCACCTTTCAATACTCGTAATGTCCAACAGATGTTTTCCTTGAGAGGCTCCCCTGAAATGTCGATTCTTCCACAGAGGGTCCAAGTACCCAATAATTAGGCACTTGGGTTTTGGGTAACTGTAATTATGGTACAGGTTTTGGGTAAGTATATAATTATTAGGTACTTGGACCCTTAGGGTTCTCATTTGAAGGCATGAAGATAAATGCTTTAGCCGATGTCTTACCGCGGTCTGCTCACCACGCACCTCTCCACTGACGGCATGCAAACCGGGGCAAGCCAAACAAAAAGAATCCAACATTCCTAGTAGGTCTCATTGATCCTTCTGCTTGCGTGAGTGTGACAACACGCTCACACCTAATTTTGTTAGGCATGGGCGCTAGTAGCAAGCTATTCACAGCTGAAAGTCTCAAAGTTCAGGAACCCGCTGGTGGGAAGAAACTCAGATCATCTGCAGCAAGTTAGCAAAGTTTGTAATTATCAGGTATTGGAACATTTGTGGTCCAGCTGGGGTAGGATCTAAGACATACACTAAACCCTAAACCCTGTGTTGCTGTTGAGCTTCAGCGCCAAGTCCTGAAGTCTGACAAAACAGCCCACAAGTCAAAATGGAAGCTGTAAATCCTACGTCCCAGACACTGATCTCTTCGCCCTGGGATCTGAAGCCCCTACCCCTTGAAAGAGAATTGCAAGGCCTAAGGCCTGCAGTCTAAACCCTAAACCCTAGATCCTAAACTCTAAACCCTAGATCCTAAACTCCAAACCCTAGACCCTAAACCCCCCAAATCCTAAACCCTAAACTGCAGTCTAAACATGAACCTCAAGCCTGAGCCGATGGCTTGCTGCTCTTGAGGTCCACTATGGGCCATTGTGCCCCTTCATTCGTGCTGACCAGAGATGGGGAGGCCCTGCAAAAGGGTTGTGAAAGGCCTGCTCCAGTGGACTCCTTAAAGGGGGTCATGTAGGGGATTACATAGGGGACCACTCTTGGGGTCATGAAGGGACATACTAGGAGTTTAGACTATGGTTCAGATATGTTCAGATAGAGAAGCCCCAAAGCCCTTGAACAGCGGTGCTCGTGCTAGGTTATTGTGAGGCATTCCCGTAAGCACCAGTTCCCATGTCATTTTTCATTGTGTTTTCCATTTGATTTTTCATCATTGGAGTACTACCCGTAAACCCCACTCACCACCCAATGTTTTGAAGGGTCTTCGGGTTGCAGCTGAGGCCCTTGAATGCACACAGTTGCACTCCATCCCGGATATACTTAGGGCCCAAGGGAGTTCCCGTTCAAGTACCTCCGGCCCCAAGTATATACCACCTAGCTACATGGATGCCTGCAAATCAGTTGCACTTCGGAATCCATTTGCATTTTGCTTTGGTCATTCACGTATGAAGTTTGCTCGCAGACCAGCGGTGCTTCATTCCAGTACCCCAAAAGACACCTGCCGATACGGAGGTTGTCCTAAAAGGGGCCTACCCACAAGATCTCGCAAGCACCATGATTTGCAGTATAGGGCCCTGAAACAGGCACCCGGTAATTTTGAAACCCAATTGGCTAGAACAGAGTTTTGGGATACGCTATATGACAAGTATACAAGGCACGTCAGCTAATACTTTTGTCATTTATTCAGGTATCTATATTTCCTAAGATGCCCTTGTCCCTCAGAACCTTAGCTTCTGATATTCTGGCCTTATATCATTTTGTCGTATTTGAAACAATCATAACCTTAGCTTTTTCTTCGTAATGATTTTCTTCGCAGTTCTCTAATAGCTATATTAGTACTACGACTGGGTTCATAACTTCTTAACATTATGAGCAGTATTATTGGTATTCGTACTAGCACTGGCATTGCTATTCTTTTTCTTGTTCTTAGCAGTAGTAGTAGTAGTAGTA
>CAJNIZ010041524.1:29435-53873 GCA_905231905.1 Symbiodinium pilosum
ACTAGCACTAGCACTAGCACCAGCAACAGCACCAGCACTAGCACTAGCACTAGCACTAGCACTAACAGCAGTAGTAGCAGTAGTAGCAATAGTAGTAGCAGCAGTAACAGTAGCAGTTTCGGTCTTCGTCGTCATCGTTATCGTCTTCGTCGTCATCGTCGTCGTGATCGTCGCAGGAGTAGTACTAGAAGTAGTAGTAGTAGTAGTAGAGTAGCAGCACTAGTAATGCTAGTACGCGTACTGTTGCATTTACTCGTCATACTAGGAGAACCAGAGCCACCAGCATTGACCCAGATCCCAAAAATTGCATAAGGGTATCCGTCAAAGACAGTCAACGTTTAGTTGTTTGGGGGCTGGGGGCATACAGTAAAGCGAGCGCCCCATGAGAAGAATGCTCGTTAGGTAGGCAAGCCCGCATGAGCTACAGACGTCATCAAGAGCAATGTGCACATGCAACAAAAGTCAGGAGTACAGCGCTGTCAATCGCTCAGCGAGCTCTGCTTGCGACAGCCCCTTGGCGTGATATTTGGAGTCATGGCCACTGGATCTTGTTTTGAATATGGGAGGGCTATAGGCTATAGGCATTGCACTTCTGTAGATGTAAGGAAGTGCGTAGTCCATGACGTAGAGAGGCTACAGGGATCAGGATTCTGGGCTTCTGTACTTTGAACGTGGCTGAGGGGTTATACAACCCATTTATCAGCAAGCCATTAATGGGCAAGACATGGTTTTACGGAATTTGCTGGAACCAGGTTCTCTGGAAGCGGGGTACTACGTTGCGCTTGCGGAATTGTAGGTGAATATGGGTTGCGCCTTTGAACAGGACATAGAGGGTCTAGGGTTTAGGATTCTAACTGTCAGATATTCAGTTAAAAAAGTATCTTACAGCCTAGAGCCCCCCCATAACACTAGCCCAAAGAAGGTACTAAGCTTTAGGGTTTAGGGTTTCTCTAGGGCCCAAGTAGGCATTTTACATAGGCATGGATACATTGCTATGTATGTTGTCTTACTCCGAGGTATTTACTCTTCGGTTTGCTGCACCGCCACCTCAGTCTAAGCTTCACCCTATAAGCACTCCTTGGTAAAAAAAAAAAGAGTTTATGCATCACTCTGTGAACATGTGTCCAGGACACTACCATACGATGGAGACTGGGGACCAAGAAGATGCGATGACTAGTTTGAGTTGTTGGGTTTCATGGCCCGAGAATGTACGAACTAAGTCTGTTGCGATTATGTTCAAGGCCTGGCTTCCTTGAACCTCCAAAGCTGCGTAGTAAGCAAACCTCCACGCAATCATATGGATGTTTGGCACACTTATCGGTCTGTTTGGGCTGTCTTTAGATTTCTAAAGCTTTTTGGAAGGTACCTTGATCTCGAATAGATCCCCTTTCCTGGATTGTCACCAAGGGTTGCTCTCTCAAAGTTTAACAAAGCAGTCCGTGGCGACAGAGTCCGAGCTCCGCTTATCGATGCTGCTTAGGGGGACGCAAACATGGCTTTCCATTAAAGAGTTCGGAGGTGTGTAGGAGAATTCTCTACAAGGGCCGCAACGATTCTAGATTACGTTTTTCGATGCTATACTTAGGGATGATGACAGTGCATGGCAGGACTCCTTTTCATAATGGTGGGTGTGCTGCGGCGGTTGTAAGTGGTGAACAGCCTTGCTAGCATTTGAGGCCTGGCAGCAGGAAGTACCTGCAGCGTGACCTTTGACGCCGGGAGACGCGGGATGAACGAAACTCAGAGTTTGAGGCAGCATCTCCCAATCACGAGTTCACCCTCAACTCGGTCAAGAGTCTGCCTGAGGACAACTGAGGCTCATGGAGGGACTCCTCGGTCATGTGGTAGCAGAAAGCATGAGCCATACGAACAATGCGTCGGCAGACGGAGCATGGGGAGTCTACAGGGGTGCTGGACCTTCTGGGATTGCCTCCATGTGTTGCAAGAAGGAACTATAGCTACAGCACATTCTGGCTACGTTTTCTGCTTGGCTGCCTCAGATCTGTAAGTAACTGTAAGGAAGATGTTCCTAGGGTTCTGTGGAAGTCCAATGCGCGTGACTTGCAGTCTCTGGGTGGTGGCAGGTGTTTGTGAGATTCAGTGCTCAGGCAATAGTCCCCCTTGAACGGTAAAGCGTACTAGCTCGTTCAGATTATGCTGTCAGCAGTGGCCCCAACCCATGTTAGTGGGTACTTTGCGAGGATGTCGGACATGCTGAACCTGTGGGGCTTTCACGGGGCTTCTGATTAGTAGCGTCCTTTTGCACAGACCCATGTTATCTATGTAGTACAGTTGACAAAAGACCGGCAGTACTCATAGCGTCACAGGCCTGACGAACCACCATTTTATCCAGCACGAAAAAAGCTGATTGATCTTTGGGCTAGTTCATGGCAATGCGGAGTACATTCTTCAAAGGCCAGTTGATATCCCACGGGTTACAAGTGTTGCAACTCCTACTAGCTGAATTTCCGCCAATTCTCCAGGGAAACTCAAGGGCATACAAGAGACTGGAAGCAAACCCCCAAGCCCTCGGAGCGCTGACACTTTTTGGGTTTCACGAAATAATTAAGGGGCCATGGTTCTGTGGGTACCTACATAGACTGTGGCATTGTGGGGTGCACGTAGTAGGTACAAGCCCTATTCCTGGAAACGCCCATGTAAAAGATCCGTGAAGTTTCAAGGAAGCTCTACACCCTAAGGGTTCAAGCACCTCATAATCATATGCTTACCCAAAACCAATACTATAATTACCATTGCGCCAAACCCAAATTATTGGGTACATGGACCCTTCTAGGAAATAGACGATGTAGGGACCAGAGCGAGATTTTGAACAGTCCAAGCCTGGGCATTGAAGCTCTGCGAGTGGGAAGATCACCAAGGGTGGGCTTTGAAGCTTTTACATTCGCAGACATCCGCAAGCTCATTGGAAGATCTTTGTAGAGCAGTCCTTTTGCAACCTCCCCCATGCTAAGTTCATCCCTTCAACACTACAAGCTCCACATTTCCGAAAGTCTCGCAGGAGTGGCAGTGACTTGTCTGGCTGCATTGCAGCTGGCTCTGTCAACTGGTACTGCCCGATGATGGCTTGGAGCCCAGTGGGTCTGTGCGGATCAGCCGTAACAAAAGGCGTCTGTTTCACAGGGGTTCGTGTATAGCTTCGTTCTGATTGGGTAGGCAAGTCAAGCAAGCATAGGCCAGCACATACTGTCACTTTACTTGAACAAGACGAAGCCAATTAGTTTTAGTACCCAACAAGAAGATGGTCATGGCTGAGGGAGAATAAGGAGGCATCATATACTTTGAGCCCCAAGATTCCTCCAGAGAAGGTTGGGACATGATCAGTCTGTTGAAGTGGCTCTTTCTGCGCAGACCGCTAGCCCCCATATGAGCGTTTGCAAGCTATTCATCATAGTATATATATATATACCTGTATGTATACGTGTTAATCCAATTTGGGGGCGGGAGTTGCGCAGTCTGAGAGAGGAGGTTCTGCAGCGCAGCAGCAGCTGCAAAGGTTCTACAAGAAAGCCGCAGTGGCTAGCCATAAACCTCAAACGCGCATAAATATTGTAATTTCCCAGAACCAGGGGGACCCCAATATAGATCCCAAGATACTACAATCCTTATTACGGGGACCCCTAAAAGGTAAATTCCCTAAACCCTAAATTACTCCTCTCCAAGTCATGGAGTCCAACTTTGGCGCCCAGAATTGCTAAAGCGAACCAAGCATGAGGGAGGGCAGGATTTGCACATATTTGTAGCCCTACAACCCCGCTGCAAGAATGAGATCCTCCTAGCTTTCTTCAGACTGTGGGAACATCTTTAGACATGAAGTTGCTGCCATGTAAAGTAGTGGAGCTGCTTTGTGGACCCCGGGGCTACTGATGAAACAGGGAACCTGCTTACTAACAAAGCGTTTGAATGGGCTAATTAAGATGATACGGTATATTACCTACCTCCAGGGCGCCTCGACGTGTAGGATGTCCCGCTTGAATTGGGCTTTGGCGCCTATGATGTTAGACCTCCATGCCTTTGCGCATGCAACAGGGTGCTCATTCTTGGTCAACTGCAGCACCCGGACGAAGCTAAATCTCAATCCAGTCCATCCTTGAGCCAGACTCTTCCCGCTGGTCCCAGTGCCCCCTTGTAGAAGTGAGTAGCTTCCAGTTTCTCTTCCATTCCCCGATATCATCCGTATATGTCCCCATATAACCTATATGCAACCACATATAACCCCTGTATGGCGCTATATAATCTCTATATAGAGGGGGCACTGACTGGATGCAAATACCAGCAGGGAAAGTGATTGCTCACATATCCCAAAACGGATTTTTTTGTTTTGGTCCCATGTTTCTCCACCACCAAAGACGAATCCCACGCACTTCGCCCTCAAGCCTCCCAATCATACATGTCCCCCAAACTATTATCAGAACTACCCAAATATGACTTACTTATAGTCCCCCCCTAAGTAGATAGAATATGGCTTTGGGTATAACATAATAAGATCCCATATACCCCATATTCTATCTACTTAAGGGGGACTATGAATATACCAAAATATTTGGTGCATCCCTGGCCTCCTTACTGACAATAGGCGGCTTTAGGCGGGCTTCAGGACTTCTAGCGCTACATAGAAATATATAAAGTCCTGAAGCGCCAAGGGAGCAACCTCCGAGACGATGGAGCTGCAACAGAGCTGCGACAGTGTTTCTTCATGATGTGGGAATCAGGGTTTAGGGTTAGGGTCTAGGAATCAGGGTGTGCCGAGCATATGTCTCCAACCAACCAACATGACTCTTATGATTTAATCTCCAAAAAGGAGCCCCTAATTGAATTGCTGTTCCTCATGGGGGGTGATAGGGCTTAGGGCTGGATAGGCTGAGCGTTGAGATTTTTTGTTGGTTTTAGGACCCTCTCGGTTGTATCAGGTTGGCTCATGTTTGTTTTGTTTCCAATCTGCTCACTGTGAGAGAGGATGAGGAGCGTCATAGCTTGGGGTCTAGAATTTGGATAAGGGCGCGATTTGGGGTGTGGCTGCTCAAGACGTTGGAGCTTCCGAGAGTATTGGCACAGACGTCCTTCTCTTTTATTTCCGTGTGCAAGGGATTTTCTAAATGGCGGTTCTGGAATTCTGTTCGTTCTACCGCTTTACCAGTCTATGTCAGCAGTTAGCGCCTCGTCTTCGCTGAAGTCCACCGTGAAGACTGTCATGTCAGGGTAAAGTATTGCTTTAGCCTCAAAACCTCCTTGCCGTCAGATACTGGCGTGTGTTAGTAAGGATTCCATGGAAGCACCCTCTTGAAATCAAGGGCCTATGGAGCTTTTAAGGTCTGTGAGATCCCTGTACACTGCTGACGGCTGCTTTGTCACATTTTGTCGCTGAATGTGATTTGATCGGATTGGGCATCCGGATTTTACCAGGCATGCTGCAGCTCCTTACATCCAGTGTCGTGTGTGCCTGGGCCCTGGACATGTGAGATAGACTGTCCCGCGTCGAATGTACGCAGAGTGAGAATGACCTTTTTGCAACTCGGATTTCCTTGTGCAGTCAGTGCAGAATTTCTCTGTTCAAGCTTGAACTAGGTGCGACCCTGCCAAGCATTGCGTTACGTAGTCCGCCTTCAGCAACTGAATAGCTGCCAGCACCTTAGTTAAACAGAAAAAAACGTTGCGTACGAAACGACAATCAATTATGTCAGGAGGGTTCTGATTCCGCTGCTTTGTGTTTTGGAATGCAGGGCTCCTCCCCCTGCAGGACTCCATTGCCCTCTGCGCAAGTCGAAGGGTTACACTGGAGACCTTATGCAACAAAACCCAGCACGCTATAGTCTAAACTCTTTAAAAGGGGTATGTATGTAGTGGATTATATAGGGCAGTGTTTTAGGGGCTATGAAGGGGGATGCAAGAGTTTAGACCCTAAATCCTAAACCCTACACCCTAAACTCTAGGGCTTATTCAGGGGTGTACTGGGAGTTTAGACCTGGAACCCTAAACCCTACACCCCAAACTCCAGGGCTTGTAAAGGGGGATACTAGGAGTTTATTTAGACTATAGCCCCGTCATGCATAAATGTCCTGCCAGTAACCAAATAGCAGCAGTTTTGGCCTTTAGGAGCTTAGGGGTTTAGGCTTAGAGATTAAGGCTTTAAAGGTTTAGTGGCTGAGAGGCTTAGGGTTCAGGGATTTGGGGTTTTGGGTTTTTGCAGTTTCGTGGTTTTGTGGTTTTGGGGTGTTGGAGTTGGGGGGTTTTGGTCTCTAGGGGTTTAGGGGTCTCGGGCCTGAGTCTAGGGTTTAGGGGTTTTGGGGATTAGGGGTTTGGGGCTAATCCTGTTCCAGTGTGGGGGGACCGTCAATGCCAAAACCATTCAGTTGAGAGCCGTGATTTTTTTCGTAGTTTTTTCATAGACGCGCCCTTTGCCATGAAGATCAGCTTAAGAGTGGTACGCAATCATGGTGGAAGACTTAGGCAGATAAACCCTGGCCCTCAACCCTGAACTCCAACCCTGAATCTTAACACCCGGCCTCCCCCCAAAAAACTAACAAGATCCAAACAGGGCTGAATTGCGCTTTGTCCTATCAATGCACACTGCTATGAGGGGCGCAAGTGTGGTAGCGTTGTGCAGCCACGGTCTAGAGCTTAGGGCAAATGAGGAATCTTCAGTGCACATTCAGACTGGTTGTAATTGCCAGACTTCCAAATTCTGGGGTGTAATGGAAGAAGGTTTGGGCTTCAGGCTCCAAAGGCCAGGTTGCCGACAACTTCAAATTGAGGAGACGATTTGCCTTAGCTTCTGAACTTTAGCATGATTCCTCGTCTGTACGTTTTCTTCGAACCCTTCGCTGGCAAGTGCGGAAACTGTAGGACATTTCCGAAATTCAACATGTGAAGCGGGGATCACTGAAAACACCCAGCTTCCGAACTCCCAGGCGGTGCCACCTTTGAGGACACAGATGAGAAAACCGGAGATTTCCAAGGTGAGCCAGGGCTGTGTTTTGGAGTAGGGGGGGTTCTCATCATATTGGTGTTCCAGAGGCCTCACATGACAAATGTGGAAGAGGATTATGGTTGCCCTGTTTTTTGAGCAAGGGGACGATCCCGCAACATCCAGTTGCCCATATCGTGCAAATAGACAGATGGATCAACAAGTGAAATTTTGTTTGTACATGCTTAGGCCCAAAGTATCCATGTAGGAGCTTTTCGGGCCCGAAGTAAATTTGGGTGGTAAGGTGCAAACACTTGTGGTGCCTCTGGGAGTCCCTAGAAAAAGACCGCGCCAAAAACTTAGGGTGCTCAAACAGGGCCCCTAACTTTTGACAATCCTACGAGTCACAGTGGCTCTAAGTTCTTGGAGTTCTCGGCTGCTGGTTGCCGAGTAGATTGCCCTGAAATATTCATCATCATAGAAAAGCAGTCATGTAAGTAGCAATGTCAGCCAGAATAGTATTAGCCTTCAGACCTGTTATTTCGGGCGTACAGGCCATTATTGGGAGGTCTAGGTATGCTCAAGGTGCCGACTTGCGGTTTATCATGGTAGGAACAGCTGATGATGTTGCCAAAGTCTCCGAGTATCAGAGCTGCGTAGGCAATATATAGAACACTTACAGGGAGCCGCCCAAGGTAGTTCGTAGCACCACACGGAATACAAACCTCATCCAAACATAGTTGTTTGTGGAATTCCTGAGCACTTCCTGCTCAAGGACTTTGGACCTGTAAGCTAGAACATCCTTCTTGTGCAGAATTCTGCTCCCTCAGAGTACGAATCATAAACCTAGCGTCCAGTCAGAAGGAGTGTTGAACACAAACTCATTCCTTGGATATTCCTACCTTCTGCGTGCTCCCATTCCACTGATGGCTGTTCAACAGGGTGCTACATGGGCTCAATGGGCTCCTGACTAGATTTGCAGCTCCGGGAAGTCTCGTGTCAAACTGTTGCCTCTGAGCTCCAAACTTGTGTTGATAGCTCGGCTCAATGTGGCCCGTACTTCATTTCGAGGGCGGTGTTCTATCAGCCAGAAGGGCACTGGGTATCCTGGCGATGAGGCGTGCTTGAGAGCTCCCTGTCTAAGCTGCAGAGGAAAAGCTGGCTCATGAAGGGAGCCAGTTGAGTCACCTGCACTCTCACATTCACATGGCTGTTTCTTCATTGCGCTGCTGGCATATATCAACGAAGCACACACACCATACATAACATACCTTGTGCCGAAACTGGGTTCGGGCAGACACCTGTGTAGGCACTGTGGTGTTTGGACCCAACATGGTGAACGGCGTGGTGGACGAGAATGTGCTCGACAACTACATTGTCATGCCGGTTGATGACTGCAGCTTGGACCCATTCATAAGCCTTGATGTAGTAGGTGGAAGAGTGCTACTCATCTCGGCGTATCTTTGCCCTTCTGACTCTTGCGCACGTGACTTGGTGAAGCAGTACTCAGCAGCAGTTGCTCAAGAGAGCTCTCTGTAATGTTTTTTTTTCACGTCACCTAGGTTTATAAGTATTATGGTTTTCAGAGGTCAGGCCCCGAGCAATCCCGAGCATAGGACAAGGGCAAGATCGTGTTTCTTCACGCATGACTGCAGCTAAAGCCAACAAGATCACGGTATATAGCATCTTGCAAAGTCTCAAGTGGTCCGTATGTAGTACATACAGATATACAGTGTCTAGTCAAGGCCCGAAGAGGCTGCCATATCATGAGCTACTTTGGAGCCAGTATATAGTATACAGCTACATGGAGCCCCTGTGAAGTTTATGAACTCTCACGGGGCAGAACCTGCAAGCGCTGCACAAATCCATACTCTACAAGAAAGGGCCTGAGGTGTTTTCCATAAACTCAGGACTTTCAGGATGGTGGACATGCTTTGTTGCGCCAGGGGCTCTTGTAAGACTTGGGCCAGCATACCTTGCCAGCGCTAAGGGCTTGCAACGCTCTCCCTGATGAAACCCTGACAAAACTGCGCGGGGCTGCCAGGTAATCCAAGGCCTCAGTAACAGACCTTTTCATCTTACAGCCAGTCAACTTCATCAGGTCATGATGTATCTAAGATCTGGAAAGATGCTACTTGTTTTTCCAGAGATGATTCTGAAGGTTTGTGTTGTGTTGAAGATGCGAAAACCTTCTGTTCAAGTACCATAGAGAATCGGAACCAAGACCTGCAGCACTACAGACGACAGCTGGACTGTAAGGTGGTCACATCCCGGCGGACGCCCCAATGTTGGGCCACATCGCAAAGAGCAACTCGGAAAAGGAAGCTGACCCATGGGAGCTTTCATTCAGGTACACTATAGGGGAGAGCTGGACAGAAGGTGAGGATTTCCGCAAAATTAGATGCGTTTGAAGCCGGTCCCACAACGCATCAGACACAGGGCCCCGTACACCATGCTAAGCAAGCGTCAAGCACAAACAGGGTGCGTTTTGAGGCGTTCCCAAAGCGCCTCAGGCACAGGGCCCCGTAAAAAACTACACCAGCATCAGCCACAAACTGAGTGCGTCGTAAGGCGCTCCCAAAACGCACCAACATCAGCCGCAATCTGGGTGCGGTTGAAGCAGCTCCGAAAACTCACCAGCAAGGGCCCCCATGCCTTTTAAGCCCGCATCAGTCACAAATGCGTGGCAGTTGCACCTGCTGTTTTGGGAAATGGAGCTCATGAACCCCACGCCATGACGGCCAAGCCAACCACCACAGAACGACCATGCAAACAAACGGCCACCTTTGGCTTTTCAACTCTTTCTGGAGGATCAATAACGAATCCTGCTGTTTCGGACGATCTTGCTTTTCAAAGAGTGAGCTAACATATAGCATCCTTGCATGGAAAGTCTGGGGAACTGCTTTTTGTGCCCATTCGTCATGCGTGTTCGTGTTCAACGGCTCTTGCATGAAGCGTCCTCACAGTTGCAGCCTCGTGGTCATTGATCAATGGGGATCTTTCCGGCAATTTGGCGCCCAAAACATCCCCACATTTTTGGGTGATCCCTCTCGGCATGTTCTTGAAGTGGGTTTGGATTTCTCTTTGGTGTGCTTTTCTTTGGGATCGTTTATCGTGGTCATGAAGTGCCCGCTCTTGGAGTTCGAAGCCTTCTGGGTATGATCTTGCTTGCTTTTGGAACTTGCGATGCTCTTGGAGTGCTCTTGAAGCGCTGGTGGTGGGCTTACACGGGTCTGCGATGGCATCATTTTTTTTGTAGGGGGGTCCGAAACATCTTAACCGCAAAGTCCAACTCACCTTGCTGGCGAATCCTGGGATCCTGGCATTCCCCCGCTTCTAACAAAACCATCCAAAACTACCCAAAATCAGGAAATCAGAAACCGGTGAAACGCCACTATAATGGAGGGAGATGTGCATTGTTTGGAGGATGGGGGATGCATGATTAGGAAGAGCAGGATAGCTGGCAAGCGAGACTGTAAGCACAAACAACACCACACTGCCATTGCTGAGCTCCTTGGGCTCGTATCGAGCAGGAGGTTGCAAGCATTTTTCTTATCCATTACCCCTATATAACCATAATATGTTTTAGTGGTTAGTAGTTTCCATTGTCCCTATATATCCACAATATGTTTTATTCTAGTTTCCATCTTCTTTTCCATCATCCCTATATAAGGTTTCCGGGGCCAGACACCATGCTGAAGTCGAATCATGCCCTGGAGAGTGAATCAATACGAGCTTAGCAGCCCACAACCAAAATTCAGGGTGTTTGAGTGGCGTCACGCTCACAGGCAATTTGCAAATGTACCCCGTTGCCTTCCGTGGCCAGTTTCTCGCTTGTAGGATCCAGGTGTGCGGCTAGGTGGCTGCTTGGCTATGCCTCCGTTTAGGCTCTGAGGCTACATGGGTTATTCGCAAATCATGGGCCCATTTTGGTTATGGACCAGATTACGGCACCTGATGGTGTAGGTTACCTCATGGGAACAAGCCCGCAGGTTTAGCACAGAGCTGAATTGCACAGGCCAGACTTTTGACTGATTCTACCAACACAAAAATGGACTCGTTGTTTCGTTGTTGGGTCTCCTGCGTAAGTCTGAATATGAGCAAGGCGCGCTTTTCCCCATAGCGCAGACCTATAGGGCAGTTTGGCAAGCAACAAGCCCGGGCAAAGGTGAGGGGGCCGCATGCCTAATCAGGCAAGAGGATCCTCCGGCTACAGCCTCTCTTGCCTCTATAAACTCTAGCAGTTTCCATGTTCCTTTCAGCTATTCCTACAGCCTATCTTGCCTCACCAGTTCCGGTGCTAATGTTGACGAACGAGAAGAGCCCTGTTTTGCATAGGGTTCAAGATTTAGGGTTGCACTCCAGAGCGAACTGCTAGATTCAAAATATGAATATCGACTAGTTGAGTAGGTAGGACTTTCCGGGAGGAAGCCTGCGTGTGCTTGTCCTAAACAACGATCTGCAGCCAGCGTTCAAGCAAATCAGCTTCTCTGAGGCAACATGAATCCGAACTGCTGCATGGAAGGCTTCTTCTGAGCCAAGTTTAAGGTTTAGGCCCGGGTTTAGAACATGCGCCTGCAGTTGCGTGCATGGGCGGTTACTTGGTCTATGTACATGTTGGCTTTTATTAACAGGTGAGACAGGAATTATGTCTTCAGGGGACATGAGCCTAGATCCCAACACTTCACCTTTGGCCGTCAAATGTTTCGTTGCTATCTTTAGGTCTTTCAGCTCGACTGTCAGTCTACGTAGTCACCACTAGAAGGTTGCGTTTCCCCCTTTTGGAGATACCTTTAGTAGGGGCATCAAGAGAACAAGTGAATAAGCCTTCTCCAAGTATTAGCAATGCTACTGCAGCTTTCAGTTCTTTGGAGTGTTTGCGGAAAGCCAAGTGTGGTTGATCTACCAGTGTCTTCATTGCAAACTACTGTAGGGCCTAAGTGGTTACCAATAGTATGTTCCCAGGTTCCTTACAGAAACATCTAATGCAGGGTACATCAGATAGGCCTCAAAACAATATTGAAAAGTATCCGGGGCCCTACATTACCCATGCACACCCGAGTTGCTCTATGATGAGCTACCAACAGGCTTATGTACTCCATGGTGTTCATATTCCCCTCAACCTAATATTCAAAATCTACAGCCCCCTAACATCAATATTTCCAGTCAGTATAGTATACCACAGTGGGAATAGACAATATTATGGCGGGTACGGGGGTTTAATCATCCCTTCCCCTAATTAAATGCCCGCCGCGAGCATTCATTATTAGCTGGTTCTTCTTCCAAAGAAATAATATACGGAATCCAAATTAAAATCAGCTAAAAAAGCCATATGAAAACTAATTGAAATCTAAATACCAGAACAGCACAAGTTGAGATCTCATTAAGCTTTATCTCGAACGAGTTGAAATATCATAAACATCTAATGAGTCCAGCGGAACCCTGCTTGATGAGACCTTTTCTCCAGGAACGTCCTGAGCGCATATTTAAATTTGTTGCGCATTGTAGACCCGGAATACACAACTACAAACCACTTTTGTCAGGGTCCCAACGCAGATTGCATTGATCCCGGGTGATGCCATGAATTCTTTCTGGCATGTGTTGCATGTCAGAGTTTGGAGCCAGCCTGAACTCCTCTTACATTGTTTTGATTCTATGGGTTTAGTCGAAGATGGCTTTCGTATGACGCTCCCCCGAAGAGATTTAAGCTGCCGCCGATCCGGTCAGGCATGTACTCGCTCAACATCAGCATGCCTAACTTCGTCGGGGCCCTCGTCGTCAGCAAGCCTTCTAGAAATCTCACAGAGTATAGGATTCCCGTATGCTATACTAGTATATGTCCTCGTGTCAAATGAGTTCCCCTGAACTTGATGTCGAGAACACGAAACTCTACACAACCCCTATACACCCCTTTGAAGGGTACCTCTAATTTTGAGCTACCACGGTGTTTTGGCCCGGGCTGGACACCTATTCTTGAATGGCTACGTGCGGAGGTGTCCTTTCTTGACGATATCAAGTTTAAAAAGGGGGCTTCCCAAAATTATGGGTATCCTTTAAATGGGTTTATAAGGGTTATGTAGGGGTTAGGGTTTCCCAAAGTTAGGGGTAACGTATTGGGAGTCCTTATAATAAGCATTGTAGTACTTTGGGGTCTAAATTGGGGCCACCTATTTAGGGAAACTCCCACAAGAGGTTTGAATGGTCAGTATTGCATCGAAATGTTCCCTGCAGTGCGTTCTCCTGATATAAAGCGCCGCGGTGCAAAGCTGCATGATTTTAGTCTGACATGCGGATACTGTGGTTCCGTGAGTGTACAGAAAAGATTGGGCGTAAATGCGCATGTATATAATGGCCCTGAGATGAACAGCTTTCGTGCGCAGGCCGTGTTCAGATGTGAAGAGTGCCTCGCAATCAAGGGTCATTAGGAAAAAACCCGAGAACTAGCCTTGAATCCCACTACCTTGAGCAAACCCGATATGCGACTGTTAGTCTAAAGGCTCTCGTATTAGGTGTTCCCCCCAATGTTCCTAGATTCAACCCACTAGCGCCAAGTTGAAGTGTTTGGTTTTGCTCAGGGCGTTTGCCTTGAAATGGGCTGCAGGTATTGGAACCGGGGGGGGGGTGCAGCTGTAGGGTGCTGTCATGAACTACACGTTGTTAGGGGCCCATTGGGGTAATATTAGGATTTCATTGGTGCTATATTAGGGTTTTATTTGGGTTATAGTAGGGTTATATTGGGGTTACCTTGGGGTGTAGTGGCATGTTGTGAGAGAGGAAGCCGCAATCATCTTCTGTGTGCTTGGGACTAGTTGGTCTTCTTTTCCTCCTGCGTCTCCAAGCTACGGCAGTTCGGGAGACCTGAGTGGAGCAGATTTGCTGTTCTCTTGGACACCTGGACTGGAAGATAGTTGGAGACCATTCAGGGTATTACACGCAGTTTTGGCTTGTTTCATCCTTGCTAATGCACCGATAGGGTCGCTTCGCGCTCAAATGAAATGGAGGGCCTTAGGCGCGATGTTGTTTTCATGCTAAATGCCGCTCACCGTGGAGCAGTGACAGTTGTTAACTGGGTTGCTGTTAAGGAACTTCATTTAAGTTGCTATGTTGGGGAAACCTTATCATGTTAATATATATATATACACACACACCCAGTATGGTAACTTAATTTACGCTCCTTAGCAGCAACCCTGTTAATTAGAGCTTTTGTCTTTGATTGGTTCCCGTACGGCCACTGGGCCTGTGACTTCCCTTACCTGTGCTTCGTCTAGTGCTGAACGCTGCCCCGATTTTGGGCTTGCTCAAGACCGTTCCTGCATGTCATGGACATACCTCAAATAGATTCCGAATGAGATTTACGCAGATAAATACCTTACTATGCTGCGAAGGTTTTTTGGTAGTCTCGTCGGTGTTTTCTTTGGTGTCGCATGGGTCTCGTTACGTTCGGCACTGTTGCCAAGGCTTACAGCAAGATCATTGTCGTTCCAGCTGGCGCCAATTACATGCGAGACTATTTGGATGATGGCTGGGCCCTCTGACAAGGGCATAACTTTCCTTCTTCGGTCCTTCTCTTTGTCACCCCCAGCGCGATCTGACATTCAACACCACAATTGTACTTACTTGGCCCGGTAAGACGGCAACCATGCAGCCAACGCAGAGTGCTTTGACCCCTTGTCATCAAACAGACCTTGTCTCTGGGAAAAAGAGCTCGCACATGATCAAGCGAGGAGCGCTAATTCAGGGCCAGGACCCTTTCCAGGGTTTCGGATTTTGGGCTCAGGGTGCTGTAGGCTTAGTGGAGGCTCTTCTTCATCATGTGGCTTATAGTCAGTTTTGCATGCACTGACAACCGCACAGATTTGACAAAGACTGGTGTCGGCGGTGAGGACAGGTGAGAATCATCTCTAGACTCCTGCCTGTCTCTATGACACGAAGGCCTTTAGTTTCCCGTCACCGTTCAGAACACAGACCTTCCATTCATTCTGGTTTGAAAATGCCAAGCATACCCGTAGGGATCCAAACAGCCAAATGTAGGTAGTATTTACAGACTTTAGGGTCTAATGTAGGTATTATTTGAAAGGTAGTATTTACAGACTTTGGGTCCAATGTAGTATATACTGTTTGTATACTTGGATTTGTAGGGTATCGGGGAGTGTCATGATGCTGCAGCCCATGCGTGCCTCAAGGTCCGCCTTGAAGCTTCACAGAATTCATCCCTACAGAGTCCCAAAGACGGATGCGCATATTCCCCTAAGGGTCCAAGGACCCACGTAATAGGGCTTTAGGGCCCAAATATCCTTATCTTTTTTGTATTTCGGGCCTAAAACCCTCTTATCTGGGTCCTTGGACCCTTATGGTTCCTTTCGCCCTTTCATATTCCCGCGGTGTGAGTTAGGGCGCCCCTGTTTGGAGAAACCTCGGACAAAGGTTCAGGATATTGGATAAGACCGAGGTTTTGTAGAGGGAAGGGGTAGATGGGGTTTTGCAAAATTTGGGGACCCCAAGGTTCGGTACAGGGATGTAACGATTATGAGAGTATAGGAGGCCCTCCTTAAGGATTATAAAGCGATTGCCCTGGTGAATTCTCACATATCGAGGCGTTCGTTCCTTGGGCTAGCAGATAAAGAGACGGCTGTACCACCTTTCATGTATGGGAGGGTTCAGCATGTTCAGCCCAGCGTCGAATTTAGCATGCTACTTCGAGGGACCCTGAACCCTCATATCCCCATCATAAGCCCATTATACCCCTATAGTAGTGTATCTCTTTGTAAGTAGGTTCCCTAACCCATTGGTAACCTCAAAGTTGCACAAAGTAATCCCCAAGTGAGTCCTTCAACCCGAAACCGTAAACCCTGAACCATTGACATTCGCGACAACTATCGGCATTTGGGCCTCGAGATGAGGTTCGGTATGCAGTGCATGTGCTTAAGGGTTTAGGCTTTGGGTTTGGGGTTTAGGATTCAAGGTCTGGGTGTTTGGTAAGTGTATATTTAGGCTTGCTGAAAAACGGTGAGTGCAGACAGTGGGTGTCCATCTCGGAAGACAAGAAATAAAATCCTAAATTACTTTGCTTCACCAATGTTGTCTTGAGTTCATGTGTGTTCAGGATGCTTCTCTCCTCATTCCAGCAGGTGAGATCTGTGGAACCCAAAACCCCACATGCCGTGAACCCCTCCCTAAACCCTAAACCCTAAAAAGGCTTCAGGGCTTCGGGCTTCAGAGGCCTCGAAGGGTATTGCAGGTGCTACAGAACCTTACAACCTGTATCTTGCATCTTGAAGCTCTCATGGCATAATATTGCATCGTTTGTTAATGCTTGTGAATGGGAACTGGATGATTCTCCTTGCCGTGGAGATCTAGCTATATGACTGACGGAAGGAATTTGACGCTGGCTCAGGTTTCGTCATTGACCTCGTGGACCTTACCACGACGACTACAACCACGATGACGACCACCAGCGGTACAGCCTCTCGGGCTTGGAGGTCAAGGTTTAGGGTTTAGGGTTTAGGGTCTACTAGCGCTTAAGGAGGGTGGGGGGGGGATATAGGTACCATTCTAGGGGTATATATGGGGATTATACAGGGCTTACTTTTTATCGGGATCCAGGCTGTGGATGCCCGAGTTCATACTTTAGGGTTTAGGTTGTGGGGGCTTCTAGACTTACAATCTTCAGAGATCAACGGGGAAAGTCGTATGACTTCAACTTTGACTCCCTAAACCCTAAACCCTCCTTCTTCACTGGTGTTTGAGCCAGTCATACCTAGTTCTCTAAGGAGTGAGGCCGGGGTGCGAGGTAAAGCCCAGCCCATTAGGGGTTTAGGGTTTAGGGGTTTAGGGTTTAGGGTTACCCTTACGATCTCACTGCCATCCCATGTTCGCCGATAAGGCGTCTGCCACGACTTTGACTCCTGGATGTTACCTCAGATTCAAGACGTTCCGCAGAGGTCCTAGAGCCATGACTCCATCCCTTAACAGTGCAACCATGGCGTGCCATCACGATGCGAACTTGGCCGCTGCTCTAACAATTCACGGACTACTAAGTGCGATATCGGGTAAGTCCCTACACCCTAAACCCTACACTGCGACGAAGGTCCTCTTACCTCTAAGATAAGGGTGGTGGACACACCAATTGGAGCTTTGTGCACATTGGCATCTTGAAAACTCGTTTTCCTCCTTGTGGATTTGGGACGTGTCGCGCCCTTGGTCAAGAAGTGGTTTCCAGGCCGTGCAAAAGCCAAGACTTCTTGCGGAGGATGGAAGTTTCGCGAATTATGGAAAAAGCACAACATGCATGCTGCAATCCATTTTGTCAGACGTTTTGCCCGGATTAATTCTGATTTTCAGAACAGGAATATTTGTAGTTGTTGGCATTCGTAGGCCACTGCGAATGAATGCTGGCAGCATTTCCGAGACTACTTGGATACTCCCACAGTGCAGAAAGTGTATATAACCTGAAGGGTATAAGTACCCAATGTCAGGGCTTTAGGGTCCAAATACCTTTTAGATTATAGTATTGATTCAACAACTAGTTGGGCACTTAGACCCCTAAGTCTGTGTAGACCTGTGCACAGAGTCTTATATGCCCCCTGTTTTTCCCACTTCGGGATGCTACCGGAAAGTTCACCAGCCGAGGTCACGATGACGACAGCCGGGGCCCAAAACTTGAGTTGCAAGATGAGGGGATTAAGGTTTAGGGTCCAGATTGTAGGTTTGGAGCGTTGGGCTCAAATCTGCCTACTGCTATTACTTGTTATTGTGGAGCTTGTGGAGTTTCAGTCCCAGGGGTATCACCCAAATCTGGATTTTGAAGTTTCTGACAATCAAGCCTATATGCTAGGGAGCTCACAGAATCCCGCCTCACTACAACCCTTTTTGTCTCCAGCGTCCACAAGGTCCCCCCCGGTTTTGACAAACTCCCCTGTTGCATGATACTTCCTTTTTGACAGTTTGGCATCACAAGATGCAGCTGGACATCCACAACTTACAACGTGCCTCAGAAAAGTCTGTCGTGGGGAGTAGAAGCGCTGCATAAGGATTTGTGGCGTAACCTGCTACGGAATTTAATGGTGTGCGCCAGAGAAGATACTGGCAATGCTTACTGGATTTCCTCCACTTCATCAGGTAGATTCCAAAACTACGATTCTGCTTATATACGTTCCTAAAGGATTCCCTGTTATGGGGAACCCAAAAAGGGGCCCCTGATCTTTAGAAACACCAATATGATGTATCTCACGAGCGAGGCTTTGTGCACATGTGTACAATTGAGTGTTCACGCCGCTAAGGTGGTATGTGTCACCAGTGTGACCATCATAGACGGTGATCAATTAGGGGCAGGGCAAAGAAAGCAGCGATCACTGCGTTATGTTGAGTGTAGGTTTTCCAGCAATTGGGGATCAATTGGGGACATTCCTCCAGTGGTGCAGGATCAAGTGGAAACGAACATGGAACATCAAATGGTCACTGGGATTCCCCAAACTAGGCTACCCCAACCTAGACCCCAAAATACTATAATCCCCAGTATAAGCCCATACTCTCGAACCTCCAACCTCTCTCAGCCCCCAGTTGGTACGCCCATTGTTCAAAAGTGAAGATGGCTGAGACATCTGTCTCTGCAACGAGCACCATAACATCCACTGCGGTGACAATGACGTCCGTGAGTGCCCCAGGTTGCGGTGTGTGTGTGTGTACTTCTTCAATTTTCTCAAAGGCTAATTACTACCAGAACATAACCAGACCAACTAACGTTTCCGCTCCCTGCGCTTTGTTTGAATCTTGGCCTGAGATAGCCTCAGCGCCGCTTCTGAGTTGTTATAAGCCTTTCCAGCATTTTCTCACAGCTTAACATCGTCGTGTTAGAAGATAATGAATAGCGGCCAGGCATCATATAGCTAATACTATTACTATTGGTGTATTACGATTATTACTATATCATTAACACAATATTACCATCATTACTTTATCATCGCCTATCTTGTCGTCTATGGGAGTTTCCCAGGATCACGTGCCCCTGTTTGGGTGCCAGTGTAAGCAGGACCCGGAGCTGGGGGTGTATAAGAGGGACCCCTATGTTTCAGTGTTTAAGGTTTACATTGGGATAATGGAAAAGAACATGGTAACCACTATTTTATAGAGTTATAATTATAGGGATTATACAGGGGGACCCCTATGTTTGGAAATCCTTCCAGTAGCACCCTGCCAGGTATCATCCTTGTTGGTATTGCCATTGGTGTTATCTCCTTCTCATTTGCTCGCAATCAACCCTTTGCCGTGATGTTACTGTTGACAGTTGTTACCATCATGTTTGTGTCTGTATTCTCAGCATCACCAGTGGTTGTTGTAGCTTGACTTCCATCCAACTTGGAGCTTTGGTTTATGCAAGTTGGAGGCGAGGGTTTAAATGCGGCACTTTCTACGTACAGGTCAGGGCTCAAGCTTTCCGCTGGATTCCTGATATGAGTTTGTGATTACCTCGCAGCCTCTTAGAGCAGTGCCGTGACCTGAATTACTTTTCGCTCCAGCTCCTACTGATTGATAGTAATAACAGTAGTAACAGGTCATACTAATAATCATAGCATCAAAATTAATAGCAAGAATCATACTCTTCACAAAAAGAATAGAAATATTCACGGTCAAGACCGACATGACTCCGCCCTCGCCTGTGCAATTTAGCCTGGACGAGTCGGCTGCCAACAGTGCATTGCCTCCAAACCTTCTGCACACCGTGGGACCCAGACGAGAACCAGGGCAAAACATATGGTAGTGTCCCAAAATAGAGGGACCCCACTATATATAACCCCAATGTAAGATTTTCTTCTTAATTATGGGGACCCGAAAATGGTACCCTTGATTATAGGAAACCCCCATATTAGCCTAATACTTCTTTTTATCACCCGGGCTCCGCATCGGACGTCTGGCTTCTCTCCATATTTAGAGATGTAGAGTCTCAAAAGTCTCAAACTAGAGCGTATGAAATGTTATCAAACCATCCTTCTTGGGAGCGCAAGATGCTTGTGAAAAAGGGATTTAGGGCGTAGGGGCTGTGCCACGAAGGGTGAGCTGACTAAAATCTACGACCATCACTCGGAAGAGCCCATGGGAATGCCCTAGACCTTAAGCCTTTGAATCTAGCCTGTAAACCACCCGTACAGGAACGCATGCGAAATTGCAGGCTTTCAGACTCTAGTGCAGGATGGCGCAGAGTCCTTACATATACCATCCTAGACCCCAATACACTGTTTAGGGTCTAAACTAGACAGATTTGAGGGTATGCTTCACTGTAGCTATGTAAAGAACTCGAGGGAAGAATGCTGGTTGGTTTTCAGGCTCCTACGAAGGCCCCCAAATCCATCTTCATAGGGGCTGCAAACCTGACCAGCTGCAAACAAAAGATGCGCTTAAGGACTCTGCCCTAACGAAGTAGAACACATGCTTGGGACAGAAGATTCAATGCTGCACGATGCATGTGGGCGTTTCCAAGAACGAGGGGCCTGTCAGGATGCTTGTCGAGTATGGACTGCAGTACATGTGGGTCTAGTTTGGGACGCCCAGCTTGTGGAAACTTACTCCGTATCTCAAACCCTATTGTGTGAGATTTGAACCCGGTGCCGCTGATGCCACCCTAAACCCTAAACCCTGTGTCAGAGAGCAAAAGAGGCGCTCAGAAAAAAAAACCTATGTCTCTCGTCTGCCTAGCCTCGAGACCTAGGCCTAGGCCCCAGCTCCACCATGACTCCCCGATACTTGGGGCTAAGCTCCACGAACCCTGAACCTTGGAAACCCTGAATACCCAGTGAGCCCAACACCCCTGGAACAAGGATATACCCTTGATAATAGTAGGATCCTAGTATGATTTAAGGTATATTCTTTAATAAGGGGTATTGGGCTCCTAGAATCTCTCCCTAACTGCGAGTCCGCCACACTCTAACGTTTGTCTTGGCTCTAAACCATATTAATGAAACCTAGTACCCAACTACCCTAAACCCGAAAACCCCATAAAACCGTTAACCCCTATATAAATATATAGAACCCTATAAAGCCCCAAACCTAAAAATCCTAAACCCTCAAACCCTACTGAAAACCATAAAACTGCAAGCCATGCAACGTGAGACCCTGACGGCCACCGCGGCGGCGGCACTTGGCGATGGAGGCAGATCTGGCTCCCGATCAAGGTTTTGCAGTTTTAGAGTTCATAGGGTGTAGGGCTTTTAGGGTCTCTAGGGTTTATAGGGGTTTAGGAATTAGAGTTTACGGTTTAGAGTTTTGGGGTTCAGGGTCTAGGGTTTATTTACCCTAAGGATCCAAGCCCGTAATAATTATCGCCACAGGACTGCGGCTTATAGGGTTTAGGGATCGAAGTATACGAATACTGCCTACGTTGTACGTCGGGCCCCAGAAATCTGTATTATTTTCTACATTGGGCTATTGGGATCCTAGGGTTAGGGTTTGGGGTTAACGGTTTCAATTGAGGGCTTTGCAAAAGTGGTGTAAACCCTGAACCCTAAACCCCAAGTGTTAGGGGCTCAGCGATCCGCAAATGTGCAGCTGAAGCAAGTCCCAAAAAGTCTCATACTTGGGCCCTAAAGTAAATATGGAAACCACTTTGGGCCCCTAAGTATGTACTACATGGCCCCTGGACTCTTTGGGAGTTGGGGTTCGCAAATCGCTTGGGGATTTGGTGTTCAGAGCTTGTGCTTTGTGTGGCAGGTCACGTCCGAAAGATTGGGAAGATGTAGGAGGTTGAGTGTTTTGAGCTCTTTTGTTTTGGGTTGAGGTTGATTGAGGCTTGGGGAGGAGGTTTGGCATCATCCAGGGGGAGTGGGGCCTCCACACAGCAAGTCACCTTAATCAAAGGTTTTTGGTTTCTCTTGTATCTTCAGGGTTGCATGAGAGTACCTGGGGAGTTCAAGAACTTAGCGGGCCCTTTTGACGTCGCTCTAGAAGTGCATGGTTCCCCTCAGAGCTTTTCAGTAAATCGGCCATGCTTATAAAGCACTTGCATTGAAGCCATCTCTCTAACGAATATCGAACAGGTAGGGGCACTGGCTGATGGGTTTATGTTCAGCAAAGGCTAACTCTCTGGGATCTAGCACGATGTAGGTTTAGAGCATAGCTTAGGATTCAGGGGTTGAGGAGCTCTTTTTTCCATGCTGTTCTGGGTTCTCCAGACCTCGCTGTCCTTAGATGCCCTCAATGACTTAAAGCAGAGGGATCTTCGCGCATGAAACCCTTTCCTGGGCTCAGTACCTTGCTGATCTTACTGGAGGTTCAGTAGGGAATAAGGGAATGCAATGCATAGGGGCTATATAGTGATTATATTCCCCCACTAACCCCGATGTAAGTGAAGTAGATGTAAGAACTCATCATTGAAATGTTACCGTATAACTTTGTTAACAGCATGCAAGACATTGTTGTCGTGCCTTCTTGTCTGGAGATCAGCAGGACCCAAGGCCTACTTATAGGCATCACCGCAGTGACTCTCACGGGTTAGGGTTTAAGCGTTAGCTCTCTGTGGATTTCAACCTGCAAGTTTGCTCTGATTTTGCGACGACGTTTGATCTAAGTGAGTCAGCAGGAGCACCACCTCACCTGTCGATCTCCCATCAAGTCTAGACTCACATGTCCCCTGGACTACATTTGTAGTATATCCCTTAATAGGTCTCCCCAAACCCCTATATAGTCCCCTATAGGTCCCGCATGATGATGCGCTTAGCTTTGCTGAGCTAATGTTTTTTTCCTGCCATGTGGAAGCAGCGCTGAAAGTCGGACTCATCGTCAAAGCTTTGCGATCCTCTCGTTTGAAGAGCAGTCGGGGAGTTTGAACCATTGATTCGAAGGTACAGTTGAAAAGGGGAGAACCACGTCTCAGTTAGCCCGAGGAGTCATGCAACAAACCAGAACATCCTGGCCCAGCCCTATAAACCTTTTTGGAGTCCTCATGGGCTCCATGTAGCGGCAAGATCACACCCCAAATGCCCAGCAAGAACCACCCAGAGCAGGCACCAGCGGCGCCATTGCAACGCAGGTAGCCTCTCTCTCAGAGGGCCAGGTTTAGGGCTCGTTGTGTAAGAATTCTGCATGTGTTGGGGTAGGGATGCCTTAAGGGCCCAAGAACTCAAATAACAGGGTGTTAGGTCCCAAATACCAGAATCTGAGCTGTCTTTGGGACCCGAGACCCCAATATTGAGTCCGTGGACCCTGAGGGATGCCAGTCCCCAATATACTATAGTAGTTTCCATTTTCTTTTCCATCTGGAGTTCAAGTTTTGCAGTGTTGGATGGATGGTTTCGGGCTCTGCGAGCCTTGGGGCTCAAGGTTCAGGATTTGGGAGGACGAGGGTTTAGAGTTTTGGGTTTGGGGTTTAGAGATTTAGGGTTTGGGGGTTTAGGGATTTTGGGTTTAGGGATTTCGGGTTTAGAGATTTAGGATTTAGGGATTTAGGGTTTAGGGATTTAGGGTTCAGGGATTTCGGGATTTAGGGTTTAGGGATTCAGGGTTTAGGTTACACATCCCAGACTCCCAGACTCTAGACTCTGAGCCTCAAGAATCCCTTTTCCCAACTGAAGCCTCCACACCGTACTGCATCAACCGGAAAGACCGAAAAGGCATAGATCATAGACCCCTGAACTCGCACTAAAACTACGAACAGGCCTATGAACCCTAAAAACCTGAATTCTGCCTTAAATTGAAAATGAACTTATATGTTGAGTGACCCTGAACTCGGCAACATGTTTGATCTCCTTCAATATGAAGAGAACACAACAAGTACGCTTGTATTGTAACCCAACGCATTGGTGACCCCGGATTCGGATCCCGGGATCCCACGAAGTAGTCCCTGCTCCTAGGCCTCGACTTCTGTGGCGCTGATTACGCTCATCATGTGGAGCTGAAGGTGTGACAAAGCAGGGTGTGAGGAGCAGACTAGGCTTCTTTAATTCATGCGGATCCCGTTTCAGGCTGCCTGGAGTGGGGATGCGGAGTATCTGAGATGGATGTGCCAGTGGCTTTCGTAGCTTTTCTTTCGGGGTATAGAAGGGCTTGGTGCTAAGTGTTTTAAGCTCTTAGTCGGAAGGCTTCCAGCATAGTGCGGGGTGCGGCCATCTGCAGATTTTCAGAAGCAGTAGGAACGATGTTCAGATAGCTACCTACTAAAAACCGTGACTGTTTAAGATGGAGGTTGCTCTAAAACCCCTTGTATAGGGGAGTTGTTCAGCCAGTGCATTGGATTGCTCGCTCTCAAATCCTTTGCAGCCACCCCCGGCATCTTGAAGGGCGTACAAGTCAATGTGCCAGGTTACATGTCGCCAGCCACGATTTGTTTAACGATACCTCGCGGCAATGCTACAACCCAAACAAAAAATGTAATGACGATGAATTTCATAATAAGAATAACAAGTCTAGTAGCAAGAGCAATGACAAGAATTCCGTCGCCACCACTACCATCGCCGCCGCCCCCCACCACCCACCTGATCACCACCGTCGCCGCCCACACCACC
This sequence comes from Symbiodinium pilosum, assembly GCA_905231905.1. Lineage (NCBI taxonomy): Eukaryota > Dinophyceae > Suessiales > Symbiodiniaceae > Symbiodinium > Symbiodinium pilosum. The sequence goes on from CAJNIZ010041524.1 coordinate 53,847, forward strand.
ATGATCACCACCACCGCCGCCGCCGCC